>JANHZT010005829.1:52488-82717 GCA_032468215.1 Stegonotus admiraltiensis | reverse complement strand
AAAAAAACTGTCATAACTTACTTTTTTCAGTGCCACTATAACTTTGAATGGTCACTAAATAAATTGTTCTAAGTCAAGAACTACTTGTAAAGTTTTAATCTGCTGCCTAAACACCAAATACTGATGAAAATGGTCTTGTGGCAATCAGATTAAACATCAGCATCTTGAGACCAAAGACATGAGCAAACCAGTTACATGTAATAGTAATTGGAAGAAACATCTATATCTCAATTCTTTTCTTACTGATAGTGTAAAGGTAAACAATAGCACTTAACAAGGCACTTTTTCTCTTTACTATTTTTTAGTTTTGTAGTTATCTCAGCAGCAAGAACAAAGAGTTAATATAATTCTATTTTTTTCTTCCTTTGTTCATATAACAGATTTCCCCAATATAAGACTAGAGAAAATACATGCATGAGGCATAGCTTCTATTTCACTAAATAATTCTTCCATAAACAAGAATCAAATGTCCTAGTATTCAATAGGCTACCACTGAATTGTGACATTACTAGATAAATGAAAGTGCCAACTCCGAAAAAGATTTAAGAAAATTATACCCTGACCAACCGCATTCCTACTATAAATACATAATGAAATGCTTTTATCAATATTTTTAAAAAAATTATATACAGTAAAGTATGTTTGCTGAAGCTATTGTTACTAATGCATTCCACCTGGTCAGTGTTTAGAAATATAATAACTTGAAAGCAATGCAGGGAATTTGATGAAATAGACCTACATTAATTTCCTTGGAATCATCTTCATCTATCGTGTCAGGCTTCATTTTTGTGTAGTCCACAGGTAAATCCCAGCAGTCACTCTCATTCAGCTGGTAACACCTGTTATTCATCACAGCCTGTTGTTGTGGTGACATTGGTTCCAGCGGCGTCAAAATGGTGCAGCAGCCTTCTCGCTGTCGTTGTTTGTTTAAACTCAAGTCTAATGTCCCATTTTCATCCACCTCCATATCAGGATTCTGGGTAAAAACATACACACAACATATACACCAAAGAAGACAATTCAGCTCATAACTATCACGATTTCTTCAGTAAAATGAACTACTGTACCCACAAACAGTTTTATTCCTTGGCAACGTTAAAACATTCTAAAAGAAATTTTTGAAAAATATTTCCCTGGGAACTAATTTCACCATTTTGATTTGCTCAGTTCTTTGTATTAACATCTATATCATTCTGGATTGACTTGGAGTGCTTCTTAAAGGCAAGCACTGAGAAAGAGTCGCTGAAATGTATCAATTTTAAAGGTCAGAAAGAACAGCAAACCTATCTCAAAGTCAAAATTATAGCATGAGGAAAGAAGAAACTTTTCCAAGTCTTTGATGCAAATGGCATCAAACTGAGCAGTAAAAGGCACTGAAATGGAGATGTGCACTGCACAAAGTTGTTCAGGGACTCCATTCAGCGTGAGGGGAAAAAAACCCTGGTTCTTTCATTTCCCATGGCAACTGAGGAAGGGCAGAGGAAAAAGAGGGCATTTTCCTTCTGCCTTTCCCTCTTGCTAAATATTTTTAAAGAAAAGTTTAGAGTTTTAAAATGGATGTAAAAAAGGTTTTCCCCTTTTTTAATATAAATGATGATAGTCTATAAAGATTAATAAGTGTAAACAGAAATATATATTATTTACCACAGCAAGAAGAAAAGTAGGGATGGTTAAACTGATTGCTTTATTAAAAGAAAAAGAACATAACTATTTTAGTTTCCATTTGGAAACTGCTTTTAAAATGAAATTGTTATTTTGGTTTTCCTGATTAGATAGGTTTGTTGTTGTAGAAATGGTTAGTATATATTATTGTGTAAAAGTATAGATTGTAATGTTATTATCTTCTGTGCTAAAAAGAGTCAGAAGTCAATGCCTTTTTTTCCTTTTCCTCCTTCTACCACACACTTTCTCCTTTCCCCCTTTCCCCCCCTTAAGTTCCCCTTATTTTCAATTTTTTTGTATTTTATATTCTGATAAACTAATAAAAAATCTAAACAGTCAAGAAAGATGAAAAGTAAATGAGATTAAAGTTCACTTTTCATCTTCCTCCACCATCAGTGCCTTTCCCTCTCACTTTGTCCTTTTCTAGTGTAGCAAAAATAATATTTCTGTCAAAGCTTTCTTTCCAGGGGATAACTGCCAGAATGTCAAGAGATGGGTATTAAAGCCAAAGGACATACAGCAACCAAAAAAAAGAAAGACCCTATCCCAAAAATCTTGTTTCAAGGGAAGAATTTCCACCCGTTTCCCTCATTACACCAAAGGACACTACCACAAAAAAAATTCTTCCCAGTCTTACTAATAAATGAGAGCCATTTGGTGTAGTGGTGAAAGGGCTGGCCTAGAAACCCAGAGAAGGTGAGTTCTAGTCCTGTCTTTGGGCCAGTCACTCTCAGCCCAACCCACCTCACAGGGTTGTTGTTATGCTGAAAATAGGAGGAGAAAGGAAGATTAGGTATGTTCGCCGCCTTTGAGTTATTTGTAAAAATAATAAAGGTGGGATAAAAATCTAATAAATAATAAAAATAAATGAACTATAGATTATTTATTCCATCAGAACATCTTTCCTAATCAATTCAATTGGATTATTCCTTCATGAGGATTGAAGGTGGCATTAACTGCCTCCGAAATATCATTTTGATTTTAAAAAGGGACCCCTCTTTCTTTTAAAGTAATCTAATCTCATTTTTGTTCCTAAATAGGTTTCATGCTACTAACATTAAAAAAAACAAAACCCAAAACCCCAACCTTCTTTTTGAAAGGCTAATAAAATGAACTGAGGGAAAAACTGAACAGTAAACGATACTCTGTTTGACTCTTATAGATTCTTATATTTCCTTCCACAGTTACATAATGCACATACTTTCACTTTAGGAAACGGGAAAGATAAAATAAAAAATTAAAAAACCCTTTTCGATTTTGAAATAGCAGAGGATGTTTTTTAGGCCTAGCATTAGAGGACAGGACCATAGTTTACCTTCCAACAGCTTGTTTGCACAGCCCTCTAGTGGCTGCATGAGGGAAGCACTGTTTCACTAGGCTTTTATATTAGCAAATTACAAAACCTTAAAAATGACTTTTTTCCCCACAGTGAAATACAGTTTAAATGTATTTTCTTTTTCAATCCCAATAAATTATCTTTTTTTTACATAATCTTGATTTTAAAAATTCCTTTTTTCTTCTTCTTTTTGAAATTAATTCCTTTCAACTTCTGCCAAGTGATTATTAAGGGAGCACTGTAATTTTTAAAGTAGAGTAAGCCGAAATAGCACTATTGGGGCAAGGGAACGCCTGTAAACTATGGCTGCAAAGGTTCCAGGGTAGAATCAATACTTTGGTGATAATATCAGTATAGAGTTGAAATTTATTCAATCAGAATTGTATCAGTTCTTATTTTCAAATGTGAACAAAATTGTTTTTTCAGAGGATCAAGTTGGAGCAAATTTTATGATTTGATCTCAGCATACAAACAAGACTTGTGAGCCCATCAGCCCTAGCTGATTTTATTTGCTGTATGAAAAGGCAACCCCTTTCCCACTCCAACTAGTAATAGAGAAGGGCTGGTAAGGCCTCTTTTCATGATCCTTAGTAAGCCACAATATTACCTGCTACCTTAGGGAAGGTCATAAATGAGAGGGGATCCTTTGCAAAGCTAACACAAAAATTGGAAACTATTTTTATTTTATTTTATGTTTTATCATAAGCTTGCCTTTTATTTACAGATTAATAATAATAATAAGCAGCATTTAAAAGACACTGCTTTTAAGGTTGCCTATTCTAATTTTCATTTACTAAACACATTAGCAATTTTAAAATGTTTCCAAAAACTTTGGAAATTTTAACCTTTATTTTTGTCTCTACAACTTACTGAAGACAATTAACCTGGAATACTTCTGCCTAAATTTAGCTCTCTTGACTAAAATCCATGTATCCATAAATCTTACAAATAACATACAAAATGAAGTCCATATGCTAAACTGCATTGATGTTTACTACAGATGTTTCTGGGGCACATTTATGGATTTTTAGTGTGCTCATTTAGGGAAAAAAATAACCAAAATCAGGAACTCATCCAAGTTTACTGTGTTAGTGCACCAAAAGTGATTGATCTTTGAGTAAATACACACACACGCATGCACACACACAGAGAGAGAGTTTTAAAGGATTTAACATGTTGTTCTATTGTCTCAAGTGTCTCAGAAACTAAGAACCCTGTTGGTCCATACAATATTTTAACAAATATTGTTGCTGTAAATATTGTCATTAGGTACCTCTGATAGTTAATATTTATCTCTTATGTTAAAAATATATCATCACTGTCAGTCGGCTATCTAAAATTAATATTTCTGCTGCTATCCAATTTTTCCAAATCACCATCTTTTTTTTCTATATTTAAAGTTGGGTTTCTCCATACAATCAAAGGGAGGGTCAAATATTATTTTATTAAACATTATAGTGTATGACTCCTAACTAACATAATTGTTTCCGAGATACTAGACTTTTAATATATTTGAATCCTAATGCTATCCATCCAATCAAAGATATTGTGTGTGTGTGTGTGTGTGTGTGTGTGTGTGTGTGTGTGTGTGTTCCAAATTTCCCAAATTGGAAAATTAACAGCAAATGTTGGGTTATAATGTTTAATAATTGACAATAGGCAAGCGTAGCTCCAGTTTCAGAAAACCAAATCCTCCTTCATTGATTGGTAATTGCATTTTCTATTAAGATTGTCTCAGAATCAAAGAGACTTTTAAAGTTTTTCTAAACAAAGAATTTGTTTTCTGGATATATATACTAGAATTCGTCCCACAATATAAATTAATCTGGGAATAACATTCATTTTGAAAGTGTTCACCTTTCCCCAAAGAGTGAGGTTTAATTATTCTTATTCCTGAAGAATCCTCTCTCTATTTGATTTGTATTAAGAAATCTGTTTCTCTATTTGATTCATATTACATACTAAATTATATATTTTAGTATTCAAATACCTAAATATTTAATGAATTCAGAACAAATATGTAATTTAAATAGACAAGTAACCAAATTTTTACCAATTGGTATCAATTCTGATTTGGACCAGTTAATAGAATATACTGTTTTGCTAAAGATAGCTATCAATTGCATAGTACTGGAAGAGTAATATGAGGGTTAGAAATAAACAAAATAGTGTGTACAAATAAAAATAATTTCTGTTCAACTGTAAATCTCTATATTGTCTAATAGTATAAGCCAAGGGTTCCACTCACATATGAAAAAGCAAGGGTGAAAGTAGACATTCTTGCCTAGTTTCTCTGAATGGTGAGAAAATGGAAGAAAACATTCTATTAATCTTTACTTTAGATGTGGAAGACTTATATACTATCTTTCAATTTGTTTACAGGATTACATGCTTGGACTCCGCTACGTTTGTATAGAAAAAGGCTGTGAAAAACAGCATTTTGTGGAAGATGTAGTAAGAATACATAGAGATGTATACAGATATTCAAATGTATTACCCTAGAACAGAGATCCTGAGGTTTTGTGGAGAGGTTCTGAGGCATTTCTCTGCAGCGAGTGGAAAGATTCAAGATAGCTGTGGCAGCCATGTGTGCTGCTTCCATGTCATGGGTATAGTCAAAGCTACTCTTGCTGCAGGTGCTGCTGGCGCTGCTGCCTCCTCCACAGCTCATATTGCTGCTGCTGCTAGGCGCATAACTGCTGGTTGTGCTGCTGGTTGGGCTCGAATTCTTACAGTAACGTTTAGCTGTGGAAATGGAAGAGGACAAGAATGACTCCAAAGAACTCTATAGACAGCCATGAAGAAGTAATGCTGTACTCTAAAGGAGCTGCACTCTTCCATGAAGGTTTTATGATATCTCTGTGTGTCTTCTTGGCACAGGAAACCCAGATGCAATGTCAAAAAAGCAAAATAATAATCAACCAAATATTCCATTGTGACATAGGGATGAGATTAAGTGGGGTGTGGGGGAAGATTCTGAGGACTTGGGTTTACTTTACTTTTTGCACTCTGGAATGCCTTGCAGTGAAGGGGATAAAAATGCTATAAACAGGCAATCAAATAAATGCATTTTATTCAAAAGCAGAATTTCCCCTCCTATTGCCCTCCAGGTCATCCTTCTATTGTGTGTACAGTCTAACCTATCCAGAAGTACAAGAAAGAAATATGTTAGTAAATTCTGACATCATTACACAAACATCTGGTTGGTTAGGAGAAAGGAAAGGACAAACAGCTGAATGCGGGTTACCTACAAATCACATTAAAAGAGCACAAAGTTTAACAATATGCCCCTTCCTTCTAATTTTCCCCATAACAGCAACTCTTTCAAAGCTGCTTTCCTTTTCTTCTGTCTGCTGACTTTTTGCCAGTCATTCTCCATTTGATTCTGATTAATCTCTAAATATGCATTAGAATGACTAAGCCTTTTAATGAAACGTCTCTGTCTCAAAGATAAATGAGTATATTATGGAATTTGAATATATAAGAAGAAGCAATAAATATTCCAGGAAGCTGTTAGCAGTACATATAAATTTATATTTGAGTCAACCTAAACTAAAGTGCACTCTCTTGATCACTTCTTTAGGTGTCCACAGCAAAGCAAGTCTGCGTCAAAATAACAACATGCAATGGTGATGTCATGAATTCACATGACCACGATTTGTAATATTTTTTCCAGAAACCAGTTTTTGGCAAAAAATACCCCATAGCGAACAATGGGTTCATTTAATGATCACAGTGTTCATTTATTGACTGCTGCAAAAAAGGTCATAAAGTCAAGAATGGTGACTCATTTTATGACCATCATGACTTACAACCAAAATTACTAGCTCAATTGTACTTGTAGGCAAAGGACTACCGGTACCAGTGTGTGGTTGCTAAGAACTGACACAGATTTGCACATAATCAAATGGACACAGCACCAACATGTTGGATTTGGGAATTTTCTGCAAAAGACTAATCTGATTATCTAGCTGAAAAAGAATAATCCAGCTGTAAAGGATACGCAGATGGAAAAGAATAGGATGGAGGGGAAGGCATACACAAGCAGAACTTGTACTGCCATTTTATTTTCAATTTTATGTTAACTATGAGAAAATAAACAGATCATGGAAAGCTATCACAGTGGTAAACCCTGAAAATATAGGGCTTCAAAGGTAGCTCATGGATATTTCTGTAGTTTATAATATCTTCTTCGCTAGAAAAAAATAAGGGAAGGAGTCAATTTGAAGTGCATTTAAATCCGTACACATTCATGTTCTTCACATTCTGTGGAGTTATTTATCTTACACAATGGCATATAACAGGGGTGTCAAACTGGTGGCCCATGGGCTGGATGCATCACACACAGACCACACCCACCCCAGCTCTACGAAGGGAAAAAAATGTTTCAATACATCATGTGACAGCAATGTGATGCCACGAGTTTGAAGGAAGAAGTAGCAGATAACTTTACAGTCTGGTGATGTATTTTAGAACTGCTATTATAGTTTTAATAAAATAAATTCAGCAATATATGAGCACACTGCCACTCAATCAAGGAAGGAAAAAAGGAGGCATGAATATATCTCCCTGTCTATTTCCAAATCTGTAGGAAACTGTAATATGGGAAATTAAACCAGCTAGCTAGGCGTGTTTCAATAACTGTGTCACAACTATATTTATTTTGTAATGCATTAAGAATATGCATCTCATACCATCATATCCTTTGGGGGATATATCTCTGGATTGTACTTTAGGTGCTATGGCTCTCTTTCCATATGCATGGTTGTCATAACTGTTATATTCAAATGTGGTCTTAGAGTACTTCTCTAGTTCCTTGGCCAAGTTGGAGCGGGGCGTTGTGGTAGGAACATTGTTTCTGTAGCCATACTGAGGAATTTCCAACTGCTTAACAAAACACATGGGCCTAGAAAATGAGAAAGAAAAAAAGGGGGGAGGGGGAATCCATGTCTTATTAAAAGCATAAACCACAATTCATAAACATGATAAAACTTTTCTATTTATTGTATTCAGATGATAGCAGTGTTTTATACTTTTGGACATCACTCTGTTGAACAAAAATTGGGAGCAAACAAATTGCAATCACAACACGTGTTTAACAATATAGAAATAGGAAAAAGTCCTCTTTAAACAGCCCAAGTTTAAAAACAGTATTTTTAAACTTAGGCAATATAATTTTTTTAAAATATATATTTTGCTCTTGTGTGGGAAGCAGAATAAATTTTAGCAATTATCTTGGTATACTACAAACTCCAGAATGGTATCTCTATCTAGAATAGTAGATTCTTGCATGGGAAATATATGGTTTGATAGCAAGTTTATTCACAGACTCCCCAAATGCTCAGTGATTAAACTGTGCTAATCCTACTTTCTACTGCTGATCTTGAAACTCACCCAGTTCAGTTCAGAACCCAAGTTGCTGGGAGACTTATACATCTCATATCTACTTTTTCTTCCTTTTCCAGGAACCATTTAGATTAGAACAGTTCTATACTAGAACATGACTATGAGTTTTTTTGAAGGACATTGTGATTTGACAATTTCAGCTATTTTTGTCCTTTTTTTGCAGATATCAATGATATTACTGCAAATATTTTTGATCCTTTGGATAGCTCCATAATTCTTGGGTTTTTTTTTTTACACACTATGATTAAAAAATGAAGAACGTCAAGCATTTTACCTCCTTGCTTCATAAGTATATGGGACTGTGTTTGAACAATCTGTGAGGATAACCCAACATTAATTTATACATTCAGATTGATAAATTCAGATTGTGCCCTCAAGGAAAAAATAATTGGTCTCAGTGTATAATAAAATATTTATGTATAAATGAAGTACAATAATTACTTCTACCTTTTGATTTTCATGTTTGAGACATGAAAATGAATCAAAATTGTTTGGGCCAGTACATTTATAAGCATGAGATCTGAGACTGGCAAGGCCAGAAATAATAAGCCTACAACCAGCAAGTGTCATCAATATCCAAGTTTATAGCAAAAAGTCAGTTGCTATATAAGGATGGCAGAAAAACTTATAGACTGAAACCCTGGTTCTGGCATATACATATAGGTTGGATTCCTGGATTCTGCAGTATCTGATATTTCTTTTGCATCTCTATTTAAAATAACTAATCTATTTTAGCCTCTTCATGTCTGTATTTCTAAAGAGAGATTTATTGCCATGCCTAGGTGAAGCTCTAAGTCAATTAATATATCAATTAATATGAACAGAAATAAGTTAAAGCTACTCTTTGGCTGCAACAAATTCTGTTTTTATTCTAGATTGCAATTTCATATTTTTTAGAAAAATAAAAAACAAAACTGCAGCCTATTCTATTCATAGCGTAAAATGGGATTTTCTCAGGAACCACTATCTGTATTGGAATTGATAAGTAATTCATCATAGACAGTCATTCTTGTAGTAGTTGCTGATATCAAAGTCAAGACAATTTTCCTTTAACAGACAATATAAAAATAAAGCAGTATAGTTGCTAGGATAGTTTTCAATTCCCTTTATACCAGAAGGTGCAGGATTTAAACATATGAATTGCTTATGAGTTACTCTGTTTTAATTCAAAAAGGAGGGGAAAGAGCAACAAACTGTGCTTAGTAAAAATAGATAGTACAGGGTAAATTTCAAAATATTCACCTTAAATACCTGTACAGATAAAAGCTGTGGAGAAGTCATATATCTGAGATGATAATATAACTCAGATCACTTATGAACTGAGGGCATGACAACATTAAAGGCAAAAGCAAAATTGTCAGAATATTGATTTGAGGCATCAGCATTCAGATGCTGCTGCTTTAAACAAGTTTACATGGCATCTGATTTCTCATTAAAGAAAATATTTATTTATGTATAAATTTCACTGGCTGTCCATCTTACCATAGGGTAACTCTGGGCGGCTTACAGTTACATCTTAATTAAAACATAAAACATTAAAATCAAACCTTACAACCAAAGACACACGCGGAGGGCAGGGATGGGTTGGGGGGGGAAGTGGGATCTGTTATTAATCAATCACCTCCATTGCGCTGATCCCCCACTGGGACCCCAAGCCACGTTTTTAGGCCCTTACGAAAAGATAGGAGGATTGGGGCCAACCTCACATTGGGTTTTAGCAGAATATGGCTTTAGTACAATAATAAAACTATACTAGCTTTTTTTCTGGCAGTAAAAAGGGTAGAAAATAATTATGTTTGTTAAAAAAATTGTTTCTGAAAATGGAAAAAATAAAGGGAACAAACCCTTCACTTAAAAACTAAAATCTATCCAATGTTCTTAAGCATAAGCAAAAGCATGTCACCCATTTGAAAAATAATCTTAATTTTTCTCAGGAAAATAGCATGGAAGAAAACACACTAAAAATTATAGAATGCATACATCTAATTTTACTTCTGTCTGTATACTACATTGCAAAATATGCCATAAAATATTTCTGAAATTTGAAAATCCTTGCTTTGTAGTATTCACATAATTTGGTATGTTACTCATACTCTGATTCTCAAATTTTCCAATTTTAAAAAATGGGGAGACTTGAAAAGAAATATGTAAGCATTATAAATGTTTGTAGTTAAAGGGCAAGATTAGTATCAGTAAGTAACATAAATTTAAAATATTAGGTACAAAATATGTCTGGATATTTATTCTAAATGTATTTTTGACAATAAGAGTTCTTATTACACATGATATCTGAAGACATCCCAAAGTAGTTCTAAATAACATTTTTCCCAGATAGTTTTTAATAATATGATATTCTACTACATTCCACTATAGAGGGCGATACATTGCTATTTGGGTGGAAAGAGCTGCTGATTAGCTCATTAAAGGCGTCCATCTCAAGTAGACTGCTGAGTTTTCAAATCTGACTCAAAGAACATGTTGAATATGAAGAGTTCTTGAATAGCATATTTTCTTAAGGTCCAATTAACATTAGAACTATCACTATGAGGTATATGAATGATATCTAAATCTATAGCTTCCAGTTTGGACATCCTATAATCTCTAATTCCTATAATCAATTGCTTCCGTCAAACATAAATCTTTGGGAAGAAGGGTATGGGGAAATCAGATAAATGCTGCTCTTTTAGCTTAAAACATGTATTATTTCCCCTTTAAACTAGTAAATATGATAGCAGAAGCTTTCCACTCTATGTGAGTAAACCTTAGGAATGAATATCTTTTTAACAAGTCTGACTTCCAAATTCCTCAGGAATCATACCTTTCTTGCCTGCATTAAGAAAATGCCTAAGGTTCTGCATTGGATGAACTCTGTAGCCTATATTCCTGAGGAATGAGATGTTTCATGAATTATCGGCAGCAATAAAAATATAAGCTAGATAAACAGGTACATCAGCATTCTTCTTTTTCTTCTTTTTCTTCTTGCTCTTGTTCTTCTTGTTCTTTTCTTTTTTGGGGGGGGAAGATACCAAGCCAGCCAAAATTTCTTATAAATTTATAAAGCCAGCCAGACTTCTTATAAAATCTTTTAAGCCTAACAAATAATACGTTTTTTGAATTATAATTTTAAACTTGCAAGCTAAATGTTGAAAGTAGGGCTTCTGGTTTTCATTTAAACTGATATTTACTAGTAAACGCCTGCTGGAAAAAACAAGACTTACCGGTAAATATTAGTTTATTTCCCAAAGATATCAACTTTTTTCACACTGTTCATAGATTCAGAACTCCAGCAGGCAGCTTTACACCAAACAATGCCTAAGACAAAAATGAGCTTTTCAGCTTTATTGATATTTGCCAAAAAGAGAGAGAGAGAGAGAAACATTACCCACCCTCCCCCAGGGTATATTGGTAGGCATTAAAAGGCTGAAAACAGGATCCAGAAGCCCTAATTCTAAACACTGGTTCAAGGGTGACAACTTTTTTAGTGCTAAGATTAACTTCTTATCCAATTAATCTTCAATGCACTATTAAGTGTTAGAGCAACTCTGTATACCTCAAGACACGATCTGATGCCTGGTTTGATTTGGATGCATCACAGCTCTGATGCTTCTCTTGAGCTTTGGCCAGTTTCTCTGCTGCAGCAATAGGACATCCGGAGAGGCTGCAATTACAGAAAGAAAATGTAATTGTCCCATCCAGAATAGCTTCACTGAGCTCTTTTTTTTTTGTAAACATAATGGAGAAGCTGGCTGAACGGGTAGGGGGAAGGAACTATGTCTTGATGCCCAGCATTCATCCTCTGGAATGCAAAATTCTGCTTTTAAAATCACAGGGTTGCCATAAAAGATTAACCCCTGTTCCACTACACATGACTAATTCTACTGATCTTGAGATCTACCAAGCCAGATAGAATCTCCCAACTACATATTGTGACAGTCCAGGTGCTTAATTATCATTGTTTCTGCCCTCCCACTGTTTTTACAAAAACAAAGCTTAATGAGCTGATGATTAGCCACCAAGAAGCTGGTGAGCTGCATTCAACTCGATAAGCCACAAATTATGCTTTAGTGTAGTGTTGTTGTAAATGTTCAGGAGAACATTGCTGCCAGGCAAACCGAATATAGACTTAAATATGCAATACTGTTGGCAGAATTTCCTACATATCTGCCAACCGTATTGTCTACTGCTGCTGCTATAGTTGCTATTTTAAAAAAAAACAGAGAAGAATATGGCTTGCTTATTTGAAAGTGAGCAACACTGAATTCAGCAAGGTTTACCTTCAGTGAAAGTAGTTAGGACAGAACTTTAAATAATCTTGTGCTGATTAGAATTTAGAAAAAAAGTGTAGGAAAAAAAAGGAAATAAAAATTCACTTGCTGTTGAAATTGATAGAAATTCTCTTGGGAGAATCCGGGCATCAATCCATAAGAACATAGCAGATAGAAAATGAAATGAAATATAAAGAAAAAAATTAGGCAGTTAAACTAGAACACAAACACATAACTATCAAAAATTTTCTCAAAGTCAAATTGAATTAAATCAACTCCTGGTGCCTCTTCAGGATCATAAATCTGAAGAGTTTTAGGGAAACTACTGTACAATACAGTAGAGAATATTGCCTAAGCATAGCCTAAAAGTCCAAAAAGTGCAGTGTATGGACTACATTGAGCCCATCAACATCCTCTTATGCTCCACGGAATCCAACTTTGATGAGACCAAAGTTGTCCTTCCCCTCTTTTTAGCAAAAACATTGTGATCATCAGGTATCATTCGTTCCTAAAGTAGTTCTTTGTAAGAAGCAGGACAAAAGGCAAATAAACAAAAATAATACCAATGTCTTAATCTTTTCAAAGACATTAATCACCTGAGATGATGAGAGACCTGAGAGACTTCTAAGAATCCTGAATTCAGAATTGAATTCAGAATTCCAAACTTTTGAAAAGAACATTATTTTAAATCCTAAAACATTTTTGTGGTGTCATGACCCTGTCTGAGGACTCATCTTCATTGCAGGACCAATGATAAGGCACTAGGGAACCAGATATGAAATGCCAGACCAAAAGAAAATAGAAAAAGAAAAGAAAAGAAAAGAAAAGAAAAGCAAGCATCAGGCTTCATTGCACCAGATCCAAGCTCAGTTGATTCAGATCCAGTCTCACAGGGAGGGGGAAAGCTACTGCTAGAAAGTAGAAAAGTGGCGAAAACATGTATATACCAAGAAGAATCTGACATAGCCAAATCTATCAGAAGTAGACTGATACGAATGAATCAGTCTGATTTGTGGAGTTGTAAGGGTGGAATAGGTCTCCATTTCAGCTCATCTGAATACATCTCCTATCTAGCTCCTAGCCATGCATCCTTCTTGAAACACTAATTCTTGTCTGACATCATCTCCTCACTACTGGTGAGAATTTCTACTTCTTTGAGTGTACGTAATAATTCCTTCTATGACAGCCTGATGAATTTACTGGTTGAATTGTTTGCTATGTACCTCTAGCCAAAATAGTCTGACAACCCATGAGATCATCAGACCCATAATCATTCAACAGGGCAGACATTTTTATATCCTTATACAGCTTCCCCTTGGCAACCGGTTTTGTACTTGGTAAAAAAAAAACTTTCAAAAAAGTTAATGTTTTAGGATTTCATATTAACTGAATGGGATTTACCTAAAGACTACCTCAGTGTTTCCTCATGGAAGTGTAGGATCTGTCAGTCTATAAAAAGTGTAATGTGTTTTATTCTACTTGCTTTATGAATTTCTTATTTATAAGCATTTTTGTTTGGAAATCCATACAAACCAAGATTGACAAGGTACCAAAATGGAAAAGGACTCTGTTCTACTTCTAATTACATATGCCATATTTTATTTTCTTCAATTATATTCTCTGTTTCAGGTTTCAGTCAGGCAATAAAAAAGAGGCTCCTTTTTTGCCCGCCACTACTGTTAAAATCTTATATACAAAAGCTCTTTGCCCATTATGGGTATAATCAATCAGCATGATATAATTTTTGTGAAACAATTGGACACCATCAATTAGTATGCAATTCACCGACGGGCAAAAAAGGAACAAGAGCCAAACAAGATTTCAGAAGAAAACAGATCAACATTCACGGAAAAGTTGAGTCATGACTTCAATATTTTTAATAAGTTATAAAAAAGAGAGCATTTGTTGCAGCAACATCATTTTGTAGAAAAACCAAAATGCCTGTGAAATATTGAAGCACAATATGGAGGCTTAATCACAGATTAGGATTATACTGTGCCAAAATGTGGCTAGATTCTGCCTTCTACAGGGTCCTGAAGGAACTTAGAAAGTCCAAGTGCATTCAATCAGTTTTGAAATTTGGTTTAGTCCTGAATTAATTAACCATGTCTCAAAGTTACCATTGCCCAATCAAACATCAGACAGCAATTGATATTGTCTTTTCAAGCCCCCAGGATAAGCCCCCAAACATTTTGATGTTCCCCACCCTGCAGGGACCAAAAGATGCTGAAACATTAATTCTGCCTGTTCAGGGAGCTGGATCTTACCTTCGATGAGAATTCCTGTTGCTATTTACGTGGCCCCGGCCTGTGCAGCCCGGTGTAGGACACTTAAGAACGTTTTCATGCATGGCAAGAACTTGACAAGAAGAAGGAGGAAAGGAAACAGCGGAGTGTGGAAACAACAACAAGAAGAAAAAGATTTCAAGTCCAAGTTTATAGGAAGCTATTTTAGTACAAAGCAAGATTCATTAACGATCAGCATTTCTGAAAACAGACATGGGATAGGTAGCGCCAATCAAGCCTGGGAAGGGAAAGAGGGCTTGCAGTGTATTTATTAACGCAGGATGATGTTAAAACATTCAGGGTTATGAAGGGAAGGAAACCTAACGGTTAATGCGTCTCTGGTGTGACAGTTAAGCAAAAGACTGCATACACAAGCAGTGAGCAAAAGTACTGAGGAGCACAGTGGCCAGTTGGAGCCATTTTAAGAAATATATACGGAAGAATGAATTGATTTATGTACACAAAATAGGCATCCAGTATCTGGAGTCAATATAGCATAACATGTAAGCCGATTCATCTCAGGGTAGCCAGAAGTGGGCAGGAAAGACGCTGGTTCTGAGGCCTACCGAAGGCTTAGTATGCAGAACTATTGCTTCTTAAAAGTTCAGTGGCAGTTGGAATCCCGTGGCTATCAGAACGATGATTTTCTGCTGCCTTTACTTAATGGGAATGGAGCAAAAAAAGGAGAACCACGAGGAACAAAGAAAATGGGCAAGAAAGAGTTTTGAAGAAGTACGGGCAAGTTGTGCACACCAGAGCCAGGAAGTTTGGCTTGTTATGCAAACAGGATTGTAATTCTCTATGGTCAAACAAATACTGGGCAATGGTTGCATTTTGGTGATGGAGGAGCCAATTCTATTGTTCCTTTTCCTGGATCTCAAATTCTCATTGTTCAAGATTGCAAGAGAGTGCACAGTTCAAAACATGTGGTCTGACTCATGAAGGAAGAATAATTTTGAGGGGGATGCCTTTGAGTCAATTTTGACTGCTTGTAATTACCTGGACTAGTCTGCAGGGTTTTTTTGGTAATTTTTTTTAGGAGGGGGGAAGTGGTTTGTCCTTGCCTTTTACCTAGAGCCAGGAGAGAGGAACTGACCCAAGTCATCAGGTAGCTTAATGCCTCAGGCAAGACTAGAACTCACAGTCTCCCAGTTTTAGCCCAATGCCTTAATCCTACACTGAGCTGGCTCACAAATATTATTTACCCTAAATTAAAGCTTTAAGTGCTAAACCAGAAAGTCATCCATTGGGGGAGAGGTTTTTTAAAGGAACAAAATGTGTTGTGACATTACAACACAAGCTCCGCCCTTTTTATACTTGCATGCAACATTGCCAGTACAAAAGAGTAGAACTTGCATTGTGATGTCACAATGCACATTTCAGGAATTTGATATCATCATGATTCGAAGTGGATGCCTATGTAAAACAGCCTTTTTGCAACAAATGTCCTCCAGCTATGCTGAAACCCTAACCACCCTTAATTCCAGAATTGATCATGCTGGCTTGGAATCCTGAGAGTTACAGTCCCAACATATCTGGAAGGCACTGTGTCAAGGAGGTTGTACTAAATTATTTTGCGTTTTGTTTGTTTTCAGCATATTTGATGAAATTAGTCAGCGACCAGCTTGTGTGCAACATGAAAAAAATGCTTTGAATTCATATCACCATTACATGATGACTTATGCAAAATTATACTACATTTCAAAAACAAAAACCAATCTTGAAATCATGTTCAATGCTTACATGAAAGCCAAGGACATCAGAAATAGAACCTGTACATATTGATTTAAAGAATAGTCACAACCACCATAATTCATCACCATCACCACACCACTAGCAGTGTACTAAAGATGTGAAAGCTTCACTCTGGAATTCCTGCTATTCAAAGCTGTTCTTGAAACATGCTTTACAAGCCCAGCACTGCAGGAGTCAGGGAAAAAAAAGAAAGAAAAGAAGAAAAAAAGATGATCTCACCTTTTTCACTTTTATCACTACTGAACATGCAAACTGTTTAAAGCTATATTCTTCTTTGATCGGCAACATTTCCTAAATGCTTTGTGTTTACCATTTACCAGGGAGGAAAAGATGAAATGCTCTGAGCAACTGAGTAAACATTTGAGTTTGAGAAAATATTATTGGTCTTGCTAAACTGGCAACTGAATTCCTTTGATCAGTGAAATTCACACACTAGCTGAGAAATTGTATTTTTAAATTTTTTTAGTGTTTCCCTGAGCTTTATTCTATATGAAAAAGGAAAGTCTTCTATAGAAAGAAATATACCATTCAACTCCATGCTTTTAAACTGCATAAAGTTTTAAGTCTGTGTTAATCATTCTATGTCTTTATGTTTGTAAATTCATTCGTTATTAGCACCATGTTTGTTGGGAATCATTTTGTTCAGGAGGCAGAACAATTCGATTTCTCACTTAAAAGTGAGAGAATGAATTGCTTGGAGTATTAACTCATTCTACCACCTTGTACTATCATGTCCTGAATGAAAGAAGTTCACTTAGTCTAAAATATGATAAATTATAGAGGAAGGGGAATGAAATTTATATGACAACCCTACATCACATGGTAGGATTTCCATATATAATGGCAGTATGCCATGTAGCATTCCTATTTTGGCTATATTATGAATAGTTTTATTTGCTTAGTTTAATCCATGTTTGTACTGTTACAGAGTTAATGAATACCCAGATTTTAGAAAGCCATCACCTGAGGAAGTTTTTATAACAGTTTAAACTAATGTTAAAGTTTTGCTCAAAATCATACAAGTTGGTTTGTTTAGCTTTCTTGAGAGATGTATGAAGAATTTCTTATAATTTAAGACAGGTGCAATTTTTAAAATCATACTTCTTCCTCCTTTATCCCTTTTATACAGCCACAACATGTTTATGCTAACATCACAAGTTGAATTACTATAAATCAATCAAATTTTTCAAGGTCAAATATTTTAAGTAATTACATGTTTTTAGTATATAAACATTTCAGTAATTCAGCTGTACATTTTCAAACTGAAAGGTACGTTTACTTCATTTAGTCAAGAGAAATCCTTTTCAAGGGGTAGGTACAATTACTCAAAATTAAAATAATACAGTTTGGTTAGAAAATACTTCTACGTGCAAGAAAGCAATTGCTTAGAGATATCCCAGTACTCTCAGGATCAAAGAATACAGCTTTAAAACATCTTCATTCAAGCATAAGTTAGTAAAGATGTGAAAATGATGAAATAAGAAAATATATAAATGTAACACAAAACAAATTGCTAAACTGAGACATATACTAGAAAAATGGGAGGAATGAAAGAGCAATCAAAATAAAAAGCTTCTCAAGGCATGCTAGAAAAGTTTGTGTGGAATTTTATCCCCCGTTTCCATGAAACAATGTGGACTTACTTTCTGGAGGGACCCTATCTTTGTGTGGGCATCCTGACAAACTGCGGTGATGGGGGTATAGCCCCGTTACATGGCCTGTTCCATCACACCCAGGGGTTGGACATTTGCTCTCTTTCTTTTCTGTTCTTGAGGGATCTATAATTTACAACAAACGTGTCAAGTGAATGATGTTTTTCAGATTTCCAAATGGACGTAGGTTCAGTTAATGAAATCAGTAACTCTTTGGAAAATGTTCTTAAAGAACACTGGAAGAAAACAAGCCAGGGTCTGTTTAAACAATTTTATGTCCTGCTTCTTCTTCTCAACCAGAAGCTATTACAATTACAACCATCCCCAGACATGGAGGGTCCTAGGTGGCAACTTTCTTCCAGCAAAGCCACCTTTGTCATTTAATATAGTTCTGTAAAACATTTGTGTAGGCTGCGCTTTGCTCTCATTTTTAGCACTCACATATTGATGTTAATAAATTTATGGTGGGAGAAGTATGGAGATCCCGTGAGAGGGGACCCCCCAAAGATTGCAAGTTATTCTTGTAGTGGCATTTTTAAGAGGATTGATATCGATTTATCAAAACATTGTTAAAGAATATTAGAACTTAAACAAAAATGTGTTTCTTTCCAATGAGTAATTAGTAGAGGTTAAAACAGTTAATATTTTCTTTTAATTTGGCCCAATAGTCACTTACTTATGATGTTGGAATACTTATGACAGTTAAACAAAATGTTTGTTGCTTTAATTAATGATATTCTCAGGAAAAAAAACTATTCTAAGAAACAGTTCCTGCCCGGAAGTCGACAGGATTAGTGTAGATTTTTTTCTGGATTTTGAAATGCAGTTCCAATGCCATTATTTCATGCTTTTTTTTCCTTTTTACTAAAATATTGCTCATCAATCTTTTTACACAATCAGTTATCCAAAGGGAAAAAAATATCCAAATAGTTAAATTCAATTTCTGATTTGTATGTATATTCAAGAAAATCGAGCAGAAGAATAAGAACAAATGATATAATTTTGGGGGAATTTTTTTTGGGAGGGGAGAAGGCCCATGATGATTGTAAGTCTCAATTCCTTGAAATGGCCCATCTCACTCCGCTCCATCCTCCTGCTCTATATCAGCTTCAGTGGAGGTATAAGATATTTTCAAATGCCTGGAAAATGAACTTTGCTTTGAATTCTTAAGTAACAGTTTTAAAACAAGTGATAGAAAAGGGAAAGAAAGAGGTTCTGAATCTCCTCAAAGAGAAATCCTGAACTCTTCTGATCTTCTTCCCTGATAAGCACTTTAGTGTAGAAGAATAAGTGCTAGTGTGCATGGATAAAAGAAATAATCTCCCCAACCCAAATTACAAACTAATAATAATATAATAATAATAATAATAATAATAATAATAATAATAATACATATTTCAACTCCTTTTTTTCCCCTATGATTATACCCATACAAATCAGAGGCTGAAGTCAACTGAAAGAGAACTAAGAATCCTAACAAGGTAAATAAATCAAGGTTTCGTTCTTTGATAAAATATTGAGTAGATAACAGGATTATTATTTCAGGTGCATTTCACAAAATTATGGTGCATATGCAACATATGCCCATTTTCCTGATGATTTACACATTTGTCAAATTCACACTTTTAATTTTCAAAACATGATTTTGTACCAATTTTAGACAATTGTAAGCACCTCTGAAATAATTCATAGAGTCAATAAGGGAAATTATCTCAAGATAACTACTTAGAAGTAATACATTCTGAATTTTAGTTCTGTACAGAAACTCTAATATTTTGATTAATATGTAGCCAGCTTTCAAACAGATACATGCAATATGGCACATAAGATTCAAATGCACATAGGATTCAAATTCAAATTAAAAAGTCAACTTTGGTCATTGAATAAATTTACCCTGCTTGCAGCAAATGAAAAAAAAAAAGAGGTTACCAGCACTCTATATTTAGTCCTGGCTGTGTGATTTTATTTACTGTAGATTAACATTAGAGTGTTTAAAAGTTTTTTTTAAATCTCATTTTCTCACATATCCTAAATCTCAGTTCAATTAAACCTTATTTGCATGACAGCTAAGAACTTTGACAAATTTAAGACATTTGCTTTTTATCTTTAAACACAGATTAAAGCAAGAAATTATATTTCACAATTGGATCATTTCTAATTATTCCTGTGTCGCAGACTAACACACTATACAAAGCCAATGTATTGTATAGAGAGAGCAGAACGTATCATCTTTGCTTTATAGTCAAGTACTATTTTATTGTGAGCTCACAGAGGTGAAATAAGGTCATGTTCTAAACTACACTGTTCATTTTTATCCATGGTCTCTGTGACTAACCATGACTTGGGACTTAGTGCACATATAAATCCAAACAGCCATCATGCAGTTGTATATACTCTCTGTGCTTCCGCTCCATGAAAGTTCTCATCTAAAAGTAAACAACCTGATAGTAGATCAGAACATTTACCAAAATGAGGAACAGATGGAAATTCTGCCTCTCATCAAAGGAGATGCAAGAAATTTGCACACTGGTTGTTATAAACAGAGCTCACATTTGATACCTAGCAGTCACTGGAATATTTTGTAATGACTTCATAAATTCGCTAAAGAAACCTAATTATCTGAGCCTTTGTGTCTTGGGAAATGTATTTTTGCAGTAGTATGCCTTGTCAGCCAAAAGAAGCCTGACAAAAACATTCTAACAAAATACAGTATATTAATTAAATATTCAGTCACATTATTTGGAGATCAATAAACCTGCAAAAAGTAAGAAGGTGAGGAAACAGCTGGCAGCCCATAATACATGGTAGGAAAGTTGCTTTGATCACAAATTGTGTGGGACAAATTGTGTGGGATGCTTCAAAAGAAATATTTTAGCAATATTTTTAATAAAACAGGAATTCTTACGAATAGACCAAATATATATCTTCTCTTTGGATCATGTAATATAAATAATACATCTCAGAATAATTAATAATATCCCCCTAAACTCAGCAAATTAACAAACATTTTAGTGACTATTAATAGTAACTAGGACTTTGATAAGCTGGGGCTAATCACTAACCAGAAGCCTATAGAAGTTGAGAATAAAATACCACTGGTGTGTAGCTCCAAGTTTACCCCTTGGGAGCTATCTATGGCATTTATATACCACAAATTTTATCTAAGTCTTACAAATGGCTCTTTGAGACATATTTGAAACATGTCTAAAAATAAATTAATAAATAAATCCAGTCAATATTAATTTTATATTGTGGTCATGCTATTTCATGTAACAGTATTCCAGGGCAACAAGAAAGATAATAGTTAACTAGAAACATATAGTATAAATAATGTAAATCTTTAGACAATTGGAATTAATACTAGAAATAAATGCACAAACATCCATCAATACTATTGACATAGTATCAGTTAATGAGCTGAAATACCTAGAATAAGATTTTTATAATTCAGATCATACTCATAGGTAATTTGAACAATAGTGAACACTAATTTAATAAGCCAACCACAAATGCAGAAATGTTTTTATATGACCTATATGGAACTTCATTTCCAGTGCATTTTTCTGCTCCAAACATTGAGTAAGGGAAATACCTTGGTTATTTTGAATATAATAATAATAATAATAATAATAATAATAATAATAATAATAATAATAATACTTTAATAATAATTTTTGTAATCACTGAACCAAGTGAAAGGAAAGTGTGGTTTCCTCCTATCTATTGATATGCTTCTCTAGACACTGATAAAAAGATTTGCAGAAGTGTTCTAACATGAAATGAACATATAAACCAAAAAAGGATATCCTTTCTCATTGATTTTAGAAACCCATCTCAGCTGAGTTTGGGAATATAACAGAATTATTGTGCACTCCTTTTGATGGTTCAGGTTTCCTAGATTGAAGTGTAAATGTGTGTGCTGATATTCACCATCTCATCCAAGAGTTTTTCAGATTTAGGGTTTATATATACTTGATGGTGATTGACATTGGGACATAACTTTCATACATTATTTTTAAATCTTGGAGGAAAAGGGAATGCTAAAGGGTTATGCAATGCTTCTAGTTCAAAAGCCAAACAAGTGCTTGACAGTACCTCTTTGCAGCTTTTTAAAGTAGCTGTAACTTTTTCATCAAATAAGACATTACATTTGCTACAGTTCCCATTTCAGACCAAGGTACTGCTTTTGACCTCAATTAAATGCAGTACTTTTTCTTCTTTAGAATTTCTTTAAAATTGGTAAAGCTATTTTGGATCCAGTTAAGATAATTTATTTTAAAAAAAATGTACGTAAAACTCATAAATTGTTTATAAAACTTTAAATAAAAAATAAAACTCAACTAGACCTTATTTTATCCAAATAATTAATGTTTAAGAAAATGTATTTCAAATATTTCAAATACTAATGTAATTTAACATTTGTTGTGTGTGTTGATTGTATTGTTTGCTGACGGGAACGTTTCTGGTAACCTTTGGAAATTACAAAGACTGATACATGTAGGAATCAAATTAGCAGCAGTTTCCATAACTTAGATAATTTTCATGAATACTTTTTTAAATCATGCAAGATGAAGCTGCCTTTATTCAAAGTTTCAGTGTAGTACATTGTGCTTACTCATGCAAGTATGTGGTCAAGAGTAATTGCATGTACAGAAAATGTACAATCAGAATTGGTTCAAATGTAGTAACTTCAATACTGTACAATGCAATACTGGTTAGAAATGCATATGTCTTAAAGTTTTAAATCCTTGCTTTTGTCTTACAAACTTTACTTAAGGAAAAGAATTGTTGCAGAATTTATAAAATGTTTTAATCTCATAACCTATGTCACAATTCTATTATTTATAATATAAAAGCCTCATCATAACAGTTTAATATTATGCTTTGAACAATAGAATATCATCTATATCCATCTGTATTGATCACACATTCCTCTAATAATGCCATTTCTTCCAATTTTATTAAAGTTAATGGAAATCAAAAGTACTCTGCAGCTCTTGGGGATATTAACCAGGTTGTAAGAATGTGGATTCAGGAAAAATATTTATATTTATATACTATATACCAATGAATAAAAATCTTTACAGTAATTACACTTAGACTTTTTCTTGCATGTTGTGTCATAATTATTTCTAAAGGTAGCAATTTAACTATTTCCATGAATGCATGAAACTAGTGAGGTAGAATGCCTATAAGAAATTGCTATTGATCTCAGATCAGGACACAGCATGTCTTCTGTGGCAAATGGCTTTCATTATCTTACTATTCAAGATAATTAATGTGCAGTCATTGCTTCTAACTTATGTTATCAGTTCTATTTCTATCAAGAAATCCCATATTTTATGCAGGAAAGTGTTAATAACCACCATCTGATGATAATTTTATAAATCAGGATGTCCCCCATATTCAAGTCTATAAATATTTGAATTTTACAGCTGGCTGATTTCATTGTCCTGCCCCCAGCCTCAAAATGTAAGTGAATCATACAAGGTATTTCCACACCTCTTTGTTTTCATGAGATAACTGATATGATGTAGGAGAAGAGCAGACAAAACGGGGGGGGGAGGGTTAAATGTGTCATAAACGTAGAGGTCTTACATTGCCACAAACGATCCAAGTCCAGCCCCCTCTTGAATTTCTTTGACCTTTATCTAGTGCCAATTTAGTACTGTCCACTAGTTGACTAGAGTTTTGCATTCAGGCTTGAATAAATCTTCTGTGCTGCAACTTAACATATGGTCCTGATGCTTTGCACCTGATATTAATCTAGTCAACTAACTCAGATTAATGTCAGGGACAAACAATCAGGATCATATGTTAAGTTGCAGCACAGAAGATTTCTTCAAGCCTGTATGCAAGAATCTAGTTAACTAGTGGTCAGCACTAAATTGGCGCTAGATAAGAGTCAAAAAAATTCAAGGGGAGTTGGACTTGGATAATTTGTGGCAACGTACGAACTCCAAGCTGATGACACATTTAACTCCACCCCCCCCACCCCCACCCCAGATCTGCCTGCTCTTCTATTTCTGGTCTGCATTTCAGGATAATCATTTTCTTTTTTTTTTCTCTTGAAATTTTTTTTTTTTTACAGAAACAAAAATATTATTAGTTTGGATTTTATAAAGATTTGTTAAAACTTCAAACAACACCATCAAACAGACATTAAGATTTATCTCTATTTTATCGTTAGACAACATACTTTAGATAGAAATATTACCTTTACCATAATATGGCTTTTTGATATGGCCATCACTGGATTTAGATTTCCTCTCATCTCCAGAAAGCTGTCTTGGAGACTGTTCTTCATAGGATCTCATATTATCCCTCCGTCCAGCTTCCATTGCCATTTTTTCCCTCATGGCTTTTGCTCTTTCCGTTTCTAAAGCAATTGCTTTCTCAAGTAGTGTTAAGTTCCCTTTTGTCATATCAAACACCTCTTCAGATCTATCTGAGGTAATAGAAGTGGTGTCATCATCTCTTTCATGACATCCATCCTCTTTTGCACAACTAGAAAAAGTTCTAGATCTCGGGCTCAACTGTTCTTCAAGCCTCATTAAATTCATCATATCAGAATAATTCCTATCAGGTGTCCTTCCTTGGAAGTCATCTTCTTGCCGGACATGTTGACGAGAATTCATGTTTTGCTGTTGATTTCTTTCCTGTGGGTTTGTCTCACTTAGTTTGCGGGCTAAATCGAAACATTGGTTCCTCAAACATTCCAAGCTGCTGAGACATACCTCCTCATCACTTTCTTCCACCATTTTTTCAGGAAGCCCATTGTTTGCAGGTTTCCCTAGCATTCCGTAGTTCATATTCCTATTTTCTTGCTGAGACATGTCTGCATAATTTCTATCGTTAACATTTTCTGAAAGCACAACACCATGTCCTTGTGCTAACAATTTCAGTGAGTCCACAGTTTCCCTAACAACGTCACTGTCTAAGTCTAAACTCAGCTCATTCTTCCGGCCAATATTTTCATTTTTGTCACTATCATCTTCCAAGCTATTAGATGTATTGCTATTCATTTCTGATTCTGTCCTGGCTCTGTATGCTGCATCCTCTGCAATTTTGCCAAGATTTAACAATGACTTGGCCACCAGTTCATCATAATTATCGTATTCATCATTATTGTTATCGTCTTTTTCTGTATCTTGCATTCGAGTATTGTGACAATTCATTTGATGGTCTTCTGCATACAAGAAAAATAAAAGGTAAAAGAAATGGGGAAAAAGGAAAGGAAAAATGTCTGCAATTGAAACTTTTTCTACAATACTATGAAGAGTCACAAATTGTCAATTTTTTTAAAATACTGCAGTTATAAGCCCTAAAACAGTATTATTTTAAAGTAGAATTAAATAAATTGACTATTTTCAAGTCTATTTTTTAAATCATTGACTACATCTGCTCTCTCAGTGTGGTATTAGTATTAGTCATAGGAAGTATCTTTCTTACAAATTATTTACCATTATACTCTAGAATAATTTGTAAACTGTTAGATACACTTTCTCTCTTATTTACAGTTTTACTATAAATACATTATTTGTACCATTTTACTTGTAAGGATTGTTTAAATAGCCAAATCCTATTTTTTTTAATACAACAGATGGAAGAGAAATTAACACAATGGATTTTTAAAAAATCCTATACCATGAACGCTAATTTTGTTGGATTAGATCCAGATTTTAGAGATATTTAGGACAGAGCCATTGAAATTAATTGTTCTACTTCTAAATCTAGTCCCAATGCATTCTATGCAAAACAATAACATTTTCCTGGAGGTAATGGGTGAAAAATGTAGTTGACAGGTGTTTTAAACAATTAAAAATTGGATCTTGCAGTTCACTGTATATATCAATATTTATATTTACAACACAAATATGTGAAAACATGCCCATGTGTTATAAACAATAGTTTAAAGTTTATAACTAAATCAATCAAATATATGCGGAATCATGAAAATAACTAAATCAATCAAGTACCGGTATACAGTCTGTGGAATCATGAATAGAAGTACTGCCTTTTCCAATAGTAGCATTTACTTCATTATTGCATGATGTTTTCTGTGCAGGGTCCAAGAGATTTAGTCTATCATGGTCTTAGGACCATTACAGGTACTTTTCTCAAATATTTTTAAGCTTACCAACCCATAATTGTTACTACAGTATAAAAATACTCATATATATTTTACTCTTGATTAAGAAACTTAGAACAGTTTAGGTCTACCTAAAGACACTGCTCACCATTCCTTCCTAGTCTGTGACAACATTCAGAACAGAGTGTACAAACTTGATCCTTAATGTCTACATGGGAAGACTCCAGCTTTCCCAAAATGCATACACTTATTGTAATTCTGTTATTGAGTGGTTGAGCCCCATTAACCAAGTTCCCAAAGAAAGCCAAATGTATAAGACACACTACACATCCCAAAACAGTATGCTGCAAAATCTAGACGTCCCTTAGACAGCAGCACAGATGTACAGTTTTCTGTACAACTTGAATTATTGTAATCCAGATATGCTGAAACTTACTAAAAAGTTCTCTCACTTATAAAACTTTTAACAAAACAGATGACACTTAATACATATCATTTTTTAATCTATTTGTATTTGGAGATTAATTCATCGTCTCACAATTTAATAAGATATTCATCACTAGCAGTGGTGGGCTGCTACCGGTTTGCCCTGGATCGGGCGAACCAGTAGCGGCAGCGGCAGGAGACATGTGCAGAAGTGTCACACGCGTGCACCCACGAGCAAACCGATAACGATGGGTTTTGAAACCCACCCCTGATCACTAGGACATGAAGGCCTTAACCAAATTCTTAGCTACTGTAAATCAAGAGAAGAATAGAACTACACTGATTAGTACCAATAGGAGAGCTAGTTAGGAATATCAGTACAAATTATTTTGCAGAAGATTAAATACAAAATATCTTAAAGTTTTTATGATCCTGAAAAGGACAGAATGGGATAAGAGAAGAAGAATATGGGGGTGTGGGGGAGGGGAAAAAAACAAAACAGGTCCTTCATCCTGCAATATATTTGCTTTTTATAGTGCATGAGGAGAAAAAAATCTTCAACTCACCAAAGAATACAATAAGAACCGTAAAAAAAATTTGAATGTATTTGTGCTTTGGGAGAGGTATGTCAAGATTATTCAATAAGTACATCAAATACTCAGCATATGTATAATTTGTTAACAAAAATAAATACACTTATGACTGGTTGCTTAGCAACCATTCAAAGTGATGGCAAACCTCCCCAAACCTACTTATGACTTGATTTCAAAGTTAGGTTGGCTGTACAAGCACACTCCCATGGCCGTGTGATTGCATCTTGGTCACCTGGCAACCAGATCACTTTTCCATCTTTTTGTAGTGTCCAATGGACACATAATTTTTGACATTTTTGCCAGTTTCTGGGATTTGCTTCAGTTTTGATAAAATGGATTTGCTTAATGACTTCGGCATTCACTTAATCACTGCTATAAAAATGCCTTAAAAATTGGGTCTAGTCATGTAATGCCTCAACGTATGATCACAATAATTTATGAACATAATTCCAGACTCAGTTACGGTCATAAGGACTATCTTGAATATGAAATTGTATTTATTAGAATAAACATAATGAAAAGTAATGGCAATTCAGAACATTTCCTCTCATTACTACAGGTAGTCCTCAATTTACAACAGATCACTTTTTCCAATTTTTTGACAAGCAAAGTCAGAAAGCCAGATTCACTGAACAACTGGATTGCTAACTTAACACTTTCAGTGATTGACAACTGTGGCAAAAATGTCATTTTTTCTGCCTGAGCAAAAGTTTAACCAGAAGTTCATTTTAATAACCACTTTCTAACTAATATTTACCTTTTAAGTAAGAGAAGGAATGGAGAGGACAGGAAAGAGAAAGGGGAAAAAATTCTCTCCATTCTTATAGCAACTGATTTGTATGGCAGACCTGGAGAATAGAATACACTAGGATTGTGTTCCATTATAGAAATAGTTTGCTATCTTATGTTATATATCAATTTAACTGCATCTTACAAATATTCATACAGATATACTTCATTTTCATTTCTATATTGAAAATAGAGGAAGTCATTCTAGGTTTGATGGTATTATGGGGTTCACTCTGGATGTGGTGGTATTCTGATAAAATTATTCCACTTACTTTAAAGTACTTTAGAAACACCTGTTTAAATTGTGTGTGTGTGTGTTTAAAACTTGGCTGCGTAACTGAGCCAAGTAAAACATATATTTTCCTTCCACTTTTAATATTTTGCTTTTCCTGCTAAGTAGATAAATGCAAATGGCCTTTAATAGCAGAAATACGCAGAGGAAACGTTTTAGGATAAGAAAGTCATCATTAGCGCATACTAATGTTTCCAGAATAAGCTGTATTTAAAAGGTAGATCTGCACAAATGGTTGTTGTACCTCTCTTCCTCAGGACAAGACCCTCTAAAATACTATATAAAGTACAGAATAAAACATTCAAGTGGTTGAAAACTAAAGACATATCTATGGGGGATTTTTTTGGCAACAACATGAAAGTAGGAAAAACCATGCTTACATTAAGAAGTTGCAGACAAATGCTGGAATAATTTTACCTTCAAATCCAAAATGCTGCAGAGCCTCAGTATAACTACTTTTTCAATCTATTTTAACTACTGCATCAATGAAAAGCAGTATATAATTATTTTTAAAGATAATTTAATCTTTCTTCATTAATCTTTGTGTGGGGCATTCAGTCATATCTGTTAGTCTGGACATTTGTTATCTGCATAAACCCATGATTACTCTTTCCAGATTTAATGCCTTTACTAGGGCAGGTTCTAGAATGGAGGTATAATAATTTTCAACCCAGGATCTAATCTATCTCTATATGAAAGGTGCTGTTGAACCAACATAGTAACTTTTACTTAGCTGTCTATTGTTCAGTTCGTTGTGCTCTGAATTAATAACTACCCCCTCACTGTGTATGTTCCAAACGTTCTATGGAAGAGAGTACATTTTTCTAATAAATTCTTGGAAACCTCATAAAAGTAGCAAAATATCAATCATAATCACTGTTGGAAAACTCTGAAAGTAATAAAGTTCTGACTGATTGCTTCCATGTTAAAGGACAAACAACTACACATTTTTCTACTGAATATTTACATTTTATCATAACTTTTGCTGATTGATTCTTTATACATACTTCTGATAAATGATTAAATAAATTGTGATTTGATTTGATGCATCTACCATGCTATCATTCTGGACTTGCTGAGAGTCTTGTGATTTGGAGACACCATTTTACAGTAGTTTTTGTTCTACCTAAGTGGGCGGGAACACTTATGAGTTGAGGGTGGGAAAAGTCAGGCCACTTCATTATTGGGAACTTCAGATCTTGGTCATCTCTCTTATCTGGTTCAACAACTACACAAAGTCATTGGGAGAAGCCACACTAGGCCCACTTAGACGTATGGCAAAAACTTTGATCTAGTGTTGGAGCTAATGGGATTTCAGTTGGGATAAACAAGATCAGACTCAACTCCAGCAAGATGAAGAGGTTGTTAATTTGGAAATCTACAGATTCAAGGATTATGTCAACTTTGATTCCGTATGAAGTTAGCACTACCCCTCTCCTAGAAGAATGAAATATTCTAGGAAATATTAAAAAGGCAGAATATTATGGATGAGAAAAGGAGAAACATGTTCTTGGAAAACAGCCCAAACCTTTGTTAATAGCCCCTTCATTACATCACCCAGCAAGATTCAACCAAGCCTGGGACTCAAGACAACCTACAAACGTACCCCTGCATGGCCCCATGGGAGTCTGACAACCAATCAGAATACATTTCTTACATAGGAACAGGAAGCTCCG
>JANHZT010005829.1:30421-45447 GCA_032468215.1 Stegonotus admiraltiensis | reverse complement strand
AGATTTGAACTTGCAGTAATTGCAAGCAGCAGATGTTAATAACAGTGTTTTAGTCCACTGTACTACCACGGCTCGTTACTACACGACTCTTGTGTAGTAAGTCTGAGGCACATGGAATTGTGCTTTCTTGCCTGGTTGTTGGTAAGACCCATAGGTAGAATCTGTAAGTTGCATGGAATGGGGACATACCAATGAGGAGTGTACTGCATTATTGTAAATAAATTCAGCGAGAGGCATGAAATCCGTCCAGTTGTCTTGCTAATATGAAATACAGTATCACAAATATTGCTTATAACAGTTGGTTAATCTTCTCAGATTCTCCACTGGTTTCTGGATGATGTGAGGAAGATGAATTAATTTTAATAATAATTGCACAAAGGATTTCAAAAATTTGGAAGTGAACTGTCTGAGATCATATGATTGATCTCTATACCTCTATATCATGATTGATTCCATTATATCTAAAGACATGTTGCAAAGAGTTGAGCTGTTTCCTAGGCCATTGAGGGACCCTTGCAAGGAATAAAATGAGCCACTTTAGTAAATTAATCCACCACTACAAGTATGTTAGTATATCCCTGACTTGGGGCAAAATCAGTGATAAAATCTAGAGAAGCAATGTCCCGGGGCTGTGAAGGGGTTTTTGCAGCTGCAATAACCTAGCCAGATTACCAGGGATGTTTTTTTCCTCTATGACTGATATGACAAGAGGAAATTTCTTTATGTTGGCCCAGACATGAGGCCACAAAAAGTTGATGTTAGGTTTTAAATACCCTCCATGTTCTGCTGTTTTGTTGTCATGGCACAGTACCTTCAGGTACTTTAGCTATACCTTCACTGTGAAAGGCACAACAGTACCTTTTTGGTCTTTCTTAGAAGTAATCCACTTGTGCCTTGGCATGTGCATCCTGCTGTTGCTGTGCCCTAATCTAATCAAACAGATCAACAGCCTGTCTTCTTGCTCCTTCCAGATTTTCATGTTGATCTGATTATGGTGTGACTCAAAGTTGCATGTCTGGAGCATTGTTGACAGATGGGATTTTGTAGAGATTCTGTAGCCCGAATTGTCTAAGGTCTGATGCACGCTTTTCTAGTTGGACCTTACTGTACTGTAATTTTTGCAATACATTTCTGACATGGTTACATGCAAGGAAAAGGATGTTCAGAGTAAACTGATATGTCATCTAAGTATAACAACCACATACTGGTCTAGAATTTCTGAAAATAAGTTGTTAATAAACCAATAAGTCCCTAGCTTCACATTTAACCAAGCCAAAAGGCATCACTGTGTATTGCCATGTCTTGTACTGAAGGCTGTTAAATACTTGTGTCCTTCCTTCATTATGATTAGATCGCAAGCACTTCTCAAGTCTAATTTTATAAAGATATGTACCTTTTGTAGCCAGCTAATAGATTTGAGATTAGTGGGATTGGATAGTCATCTCTAAATGCCGTTCTTTTCAGGTCTTTGTAGTCATCAACTCTGTGCATGGGGACTCCCTCCTTTCTTTTCAGAGTGGCTGCTGCTTCGCCTTGTTTTGGAAGGACAAAAAATGTGGTTGTTGAGTTGCAAGTGTGAAGATTCCCTTTTTGATGTTGATATCCAAACATTAATGAAACTGACTAACTAATGGATAGACATAGGATACTGTCTCTTTCCTGGGATTTGGATTCTGGTTTCAAATTGATGGTGCAATTACATACCCAGTGGGCAGCGAGGTAACTCAGCTGCCTCTTCCTCTCCAAACACATCTGCAAAATATGCATATTTTTCTGGCAGTAATGATTCTCCCATATTCTGCATTGGAGTGGGTGAGGTAAGCTTTCACTGCTTGTAAGTGATGTTGCTGGCATTTAGGAATGGGGAATGAGATCATCCCTTGCATCCAATTATACCTGGATCATGCAGCTGAAGCCATGTTATTCCCAAGTTGATAGGTACTTGCAAGGAGGAAGTTACATACCATGTTATGAACTCAATGTAATCTTGGATTGTCAACTGCAAAGGAGCCAATGTGCTGCAGAATCAACCCTGCTCTTAGTGGTTGTCCATCAATTATCTTGACTTCATTGGGCTTTCTAGAGCTTGAATAAGCAATTTTAGTTTCTATACTTTTTATGTCTATGAAGTTAGTGGTTGCTCCATATTCTAGAAGGTCAGAGAATTCTACCATCTTGCTGGGAACTAAGGTTAACAATAACAAAATTAAGTTTGCTTGCCTGCTATCAGCTGACAGATTCTCCTCAAATAGTGGCAAGCCCCCTTTCAGGGTTCAGAGGGGAGGGAGTGCAGCCACTACCTTCCAAGGTATTTGAGGTGCCTTGTCTTACCAGAGCATCTCTTAGGTCCTTGGTCAGCCCTTCTTTGAACTGGTTAATCATTCCACCCTATACAGCCAGCAAGCAATTTAAAGCATGAAATATATGACTTTACTCTGCTCCATCCTGTTTGAGCTTCCAGATCCCTCGACTAGCAGTGATTCTCTGATGAGATCCTCGAAGTGTCCTTTAAGTTTACACATGAAGTCCTGATAGTTGTCCAGCACTGGATTGTTTTTTTCAATTCATGGTTTTGCCCCCTTACCTACTGCTTCCTTCAGCAAACTCAGCACGAAAGTCACTTCGGTGCAATCAGTGGAAACTCCACCAGCTTGCATGACATAAACATTTCATATTGAACAGTGAATGTTGAGAATTGATTCTGGTTCTCTCCAAATTTCTTTGACAAGATATCATGGGAATGCAGGAGCATGTACTGAGCCATCATCTGTGGTGCTGCTGAGGGTTGGAGCCAAATATGCCCCAGCCTATTGTGTCAGTTGTATCATGGCATTCTGCAAATTGGTCATCAGGGCATCTACTTCCTACTGGTGTTGCAACAACGCTGCTGCCAATTGCTTGGCAGATAAGGATCAGAGGCCATTCTTGAATTTTCTCACTTTGAAAGAGATATAGAGACTTCCAAGATTGATGTCAGCCTTATTAGGTAGATGAGACAGGAAGAACAACCAGGTACTCACTTTTTTTTAATTGTAAGAGTATATTAATAGAATCTTGCTAGTCTGAAGCTATACATTTCCCAACATTTTCTTTACAGCCTAAGAAACTAGGGAGTTTCTATTGAGTCTTTTGCCTATCCACTATCCAGCTGTAGACTATGCTGTCTCCTATCTGATTATTCCCTAAGTAGCATCTCTGAGCCCAACCTCCCATTCCCATATACTGTTACAAATGCACTGGACATATCGATGTAGCTTGTCTCCATGCCTCCTTAAATCTATAGGATTATCTAAGTATATGTATTGCTTGCTAAGGAGCCGAAGAAAAGCTTAGGTAACATTTAATATTGTATTAGTTATCTCTCATTAAGATTCAGAACACAGGAAAACATGAAGCTGAGTGGATTTCAGCATTCTGGCTGGAAATTCTAGGAGTTGGAAGTCCACATAGCTTCCAGCTGCCAAAGTTGGGAAACCCTGCTTTAAGGAATTCATTCATTAAAATTAATGAATATGAACTACATAGCTCCTAACAGAGACATTCCATTAAACTAGAGGAAAGGTGCTAGTGTGACTAACCAGCAGAAATACAGGAAAACATAAAAAGGTCATGAAACCAAAGTCTTCTCAAATGAGAAATAAGAAAAGGAACACAAACTTTGGCAAAAGTATAAGCTGACTGTGAGGGATAGAGTGTCTTTAAGATAAAAACAATTATGATTAATAATGTTTATTTAAATGTATAAGATGAAGGAAAATTGGTGATAGAGCTAGCAATGAGAACTTTCAATGTCAAAGATGTGGAAGATGTAGAAAAGCATATATTTTTGGCCTCTTTTTGGCCTTCTTTTACATAACAATCATTCATACTTAAGTGATTGTCCATTAGGACTCCAAGATCCGTCTCAGAGTTACTGCTATTGAGCCAGATACCATATATTCTTTACCTATGAATTTGGTCAGCCAGATGTTTAGACTGGATTTGGCATTTTTGCCCACCTATTGAGTCTTTCCAAGAACCTGGGATAGGCAGCTGTTCTTTTTATTTTACAATTCAAAACTTCTGGTAGATCAGTGCTAGGGAGCTCCTAGAGCAGCTATGGAAGGGAGGGGCTAGAATGTCTGGGGAATCTTTAAAACAGAAGGTAACAATGACCTCTATATGATACCAAAAGGTTCCCCTCCCCATATTAAAGACACAAGGGAAATGCCAGTGATGAACAAACTAAAGTATTTTTTCAGCTGCTTCAAAACACTATTGTGTTTCTCAATTTGAGTTTACACACATATTTGTTATTATAAAATATTATTATTACTTTGTGTGGCCTTTCTTATAGGTAACACTGCCAGTGCACCTCTCTAGAATGCAATTTACTGTATTTTTCGCACTATAAGACGCACCCCTCCCTCAAAAAAGTGGGTGGAAATGTCTGTACATCTTATAGAGCGAATATTGCAATGTGGGGAGGGGGGTTGGTGCAGCAGTGGCATTTGCCCCTGTCACCGCTGCCACCGTTTGCCGCTGGTGGTAAATGCTGGAGCCTTTGCTGCCGAGCAGTTGATTGGAGGTTGAATCAGCCTCCCGGAATACCACTGATTAGGTGTTCTAGGTGGCGGGGATCCCCGCCACCGGTTTGCCGCCAATTGCCGCTGATTGCTGCCACTGCATGGCAATGGTGGCAACAGGCAGTTGCTGCGATAGGCAGCGGCAGCAATCCCCACCACCTAGAACAGTTGATTGGTGGTATTCTGGGAGACTGATTCAACCGCCAATCAGCTGCTTGGCAGTGAAGGCTCCAGCGTTCCCCAGTGATGGTGGAAACTTGGCTCAGTTGACCAGTGGTGGGTGCAACAGAATGGAGCCCTGACGAGCCATGTCCTGGGGCTGCGGTAACATGCTGAAGTTGACCAGGCTGTTTGCTGTAAGGACGCTAGTCAGATGAATACTGGATGGATGCTGGGAGGCAGAGTCAGATTTTTTTTCCTTGTTTTCCTCTTCTAAAGCTAATGTGCGTCTTATGGTCCTGTGCATCTTATAGTGCGAAAAATACGGTAAATTTTACTATAAAATTGATAGGTATGGCCTCAACAACCAGCACTTTTGGAAGCAGATAATAAAGGAAGCGGAAAAAACAATAATAAAGTCTCACTGACTTTATTATCCTTTTTTAGGCAAGCAGACTTCATTCTACTAGCAGAAATGTTGATTTTGCCAGCAACTCCAGCAGACGGCACTCACCATTTCACTGCTCTCTACAATTATCTGTGGCCACACCAGAGTCTGAAAATCAAGGCCCATCTTCAGCTTTACCTGACAAGATAGATATTTTTGCAGAAAGGCCATCTTATAACCATTATTACAAAGTTGTCCTAACTATCATTGCTTTCAAAGGAAGTGGGGAAACTTCGCTATATATACAAAAATATAACTACAGGCTTTAGGATGTGTTACAAATCCTCTGGAAAGTTACTGTAACTGACCAAGCTATATTAAACACTTTGCACAGCTACTCTGTCTAGCTCATGAAAATGAATTTCTTGAACTATATGCGTGCTTGCTACTGAAGGCAGAAAATGCATTGGAGCTTTATCTACGTGTCACAGTATTCATTTTAATCAGCCAGCTTTCACTTTCAAGGTGCTTACTCTAAGGATAAGTGCATTGTTGCATGGCTTATTCCTGCTATACCATATTAGGAAAAGAAGAAGAAAGGAAACTGGGCAGTGATTTAGTGGAGGTAGAAGGAAAGTTTAGGGATTATGTCTAACCCAAGAATTTCCAAAGTGTCTTATAGTAAAAGAATTCTTCTTGTGCCTTAAAGCTACCATACTGATTATTATATAAGCTTTTGAGGCTTTCACTTTATCTCATTATGAATGTTGGTTTCATTTCCCCCCCGTATATTCCTAATCAATGTTTTAAGTAAGGACTTGACTTTCCCATTGTTATGAAATGTCCGTATTCTGGGAATGCCATCCCTACAGTGTAAAATATAGGTGGTTTGTGAAGAAAATGTATCTGATTGAGCAATCAGAAAATCTGGCTTTCAGTTTCAAATATACAACAGAAAAATCAACCAGGGGTGGGTTCTAAATGTTTTTACTACTGGTTCTGTGGGCGTGGCTTATTTTGTGGGTGTGGCTTGATGGGAGGTAATCTGACTGGGTGGGCATGGCCAACTTTTTTTTTAAAACTTTAAAAAGCATTTTTTCTGCAACCTTAAGAGGTTGTAGAAAAAATGCTTTTGGAAGCCTCTGACGATCAGGCAACTCATCTGGGATTGCCAGAGGCTTTTAAAGGCTGAAGAGGTTGTAGAAAAAATGCTTTTAAAAGAAAAAAAAAGCCTCTGATGAGGTGGGCAGGGGAAACGGTTTAGGGACCAGTTCGGGGGCATGGCCAGCCAATGTTATTACCGGTTCTCCGAACTACTACAAATTTTTACTACTGGTTCTTGTGAACCGGTGCGAACTGGGAGCAACCCACCACTGAAATCAACCCAGAGTTCACACTCGAAGCACAAGTGACCAGGCTCAATATATCACACTTCATGCACATTGTGGGAAGACCTAGCTCTCTAGAGCAGTCTGCGAAGCTGGGAAAGGTAGAAGGAAAGAGAATAAGAGGATGATCAACAGCAAGGTGGATGGACTCTGATACGCTGGCAATGAATGAATGCACCACTGGAAGATCTAAAAGGATCAGGTTGGGGACAGATCGTCCTGAAGAAAATCTAACACTGTGGTTGCTAAGAGTCAACATATGTAGGCTTGATGGCACATAATGAATCCCTGCTTTGCTTTTGGGTATAGGCAGCTTACAAAGAAAAATGCATTGAGCAATCAGGAGATCTTGTTCTCAATTTTGAATATAAGTATGCGATAGTTGGAAAGGGCTTGCAAAGTATAATAGTATAAATTATCTTTAAAAAAAGAGTAAGAATGAACGGCTTTGTAGAAGTAATACACATGGTGTTATTTTGTTAATAATTTTTTGCAAAATGAAAATAAAGGCTATAACCATTTTAGCATGACTCATATCAAAAGATAAAATTACACCACGAGAAAATATGGTATCATGGTTCATTAAAGAGCCTCTATTGATGTGCCTTGTTAATATGAAGGAATGTCAGAATAAAATATGGCAGCACAACAATTCTCCATCTTTTTGAACATATCAACTTGATATTAAATTTGTGTTCAGTTTTAACACTTGTTTATCTTTTCATCTTTTGGACAATTAGTGAAAGAACAGTATTTGAAAAATATTGAGGTCTAAAACATATGAAAAAAAATGTCCCCCCTCCCCAAACCCAGATTCAATAACCATTCACCCTTCTGTTAACATAGTTTTATAATAGGATGCTATAAGTGGATCAGGGTTTACATCATGAGCATTTTCCTGGAAGAATCAGCCTGATTCTTCCTAATCCTGAGGGGTTGTGAAATACCTGGTGCATAAGCCATCTTGAATGTCTTCATATGATAAAGGCTAAATGGTGCCTTAGAACATCTGTTCCTGGAGCTCCTCCAGCGGAGATTTCTTTCTATAATAGAAAAGCTTTGTGAAACAGTCTTTGGGAACCATCTATGTGATGTGAACTCCTCTCAGAAGGAGGAGGGGGAAAAAATCTGTCAGTCTGGCTCTGCAAACCAAATGGGACACTGATACCTATTAAGCAATAACCGCCATAAAGAAAGGCCTTTAACGCAATGATCAAAGTTGCCATGTTGCGCAATGTTTATAGGCTAGGATATTTCATAAGGAAGAGGTTACTTTATCTTTTGGAGGAGATGCGAAAGAAAGTGGAAAATTAGTTATTTTTCTCTTGCCAACACAAAGCAGTTAACAAACCAGTCCACCACAGAATAAAGGTCTCTTCATTGAAAATTATGGGCTATACCACATTGGTCTGGTGCAAGTTGGTAGATAGATTTTTATTTTTACTTCCTTTTCTATGGCTTTGTGTGAATGCATTGCACAAATTCCATCCCTAAAGGTGGTCTAGAACCTTGGTCTTCCTGCTCTAATCCAGTACCTTAACTCTTATACATATATGAGTCATATTGTATCTTGCATATATCTCTTCGATTTATTCCATTAATGTAATATAATGAATATATTCTATCAAGTATACTCAATATATTTAACAGGACCAAAAGGGCTTTTTTAAAATGTTGAAAGAAATATGGGGAATACAATATTTATTTCAGTATTGATCTAATATCTGCCTCCAAAAGTATTTGGTTCTCTTTAATTGGTATTTTGAGATTTGTAAGAGTGTTGCTTTAGTATGCTTTGTATAGTTTAATCAAAGATTAGAAGAGGAATTTTCATAAGGGCTTTATTTCCTTTGAAATGCACATCCTATACAATGTCATCAGGAGTTGTCCAAAAAATTTTAAGAGATCATATGAAAATTCATATGCCCTGATGGAAAATTCATAAAATTAGATAGCGTCTTCATCTAGAAGATGACATAAAATGAATTTCCAAATAAATATCTGTCCTCTGGGCTACAATCATTCTCTGCAATGTCTGAAGACCCTCCATAAAGCTGTACTCTGTGCCCCTAAAAGACTGTCGCCCAGATCTGAAGAGGCCTTTTTACAATAGCCTTAATACAGCAGGAAAAGCTGCAGAGAAAATCAGAAAGGCAAGCCTCAGTAAGCATGCAAACACACACATACACATACACATACACGCACAAGGACCCTTTTCAGAGTAATAATTGGTCCTAATCTTATCTGATACAAAACAACCCTATTACTTTATAAGTATATATTTGTTCATTATTCTGCTTCTACAGTGATCTCTGAAGAAACTTGTGCAAACTAACAGTAACTTTTAAAACATTACCCAAAATATTTATCTTAAGGGATTTCAAGATATTTATGTTATAAACCTTGATGCCTCGGTTTAATTCAGATCTAATAATCCTGGCCACTGCATTTAGAAAAATCTTCCCCAAACTATGAAGCTCTGTTCATAGCTTTGCTGGAAATTAATTACAGTCCCAAAAGTTTTAGTTCAGCACTTCTGAGTAACACCAGTTTAAAAAAGACTGATTTAGAAATGGGAGCATTCCTTTCCCTCTTTTCCTGTCTTCTCATACTGTTTATTAATATTATATGAATTTAAATAATTAGCTTAGAATACTGTTTTGAATCCTGTTTAAGAGAGAATGTGGCTAGAGATAAAGACCCTGGTTAATGAAAAACTATGTCACCTACAATTAAGACCAGTAGGCAGGCAGTGGTAGAATGAGTCTGTGTAGGCCCACAACCTGCATTCTCATAATTACATATGCTGTCATATTTAGAGTGAAAATACAAAACAAATTATAACAGCACTTAGCAATAGCACTTAGATTTATATACTGCTTCACAGCTCTTTACAGCCCTCACTAAGTGGTTTACAGAGTCAGCATATTGCCCCCAACAATCTGGGTCCTCATTTTACCCACCTCGGAAGGATGGAAGGCTGAGTCAACCTTGAGCCTGGTGAGATTCGGTCTGCCAAACTGCTGGCAGCCAGTGATTAGGAGAAGTAACCTGCAGTACTGCACTCTAACCACTGCGCCACTGCGGCTCTTAACGTACCTAACTGTATTTCTCATGAGCTTATTTGTATCTTATATAAAATTATTAAAACCTTCCCAAACCTTGAGTTAAAGAAAAGGAAGTTTATACTTTAGTCATTTGTCCTTTTTTAGAATACCATTTTATCCAGACTGTATCTGCATAAACTTACTGCATAAAACACAGTAAGGAAAAACTATTATTACTATTAGTAATTATTACTAAATGAAGCTCTTTTTCTTAAAGAACTTCTCTCATTATTCAGAGCCCTATTTATTATCGGTTAGCACTAATACAATAACTGTTCACTATTCAATGAGTATGTGTTCTACTTCCTGTTTCTAGTAGAAATCATCTATGCGTAAAAAATTTTTTTGTTATTGATTCACTTCACTGTGTGGTGATGAATTAGTAAAAGTAAGGTATTCCATTATATCTTAGTAGCAACTTTATTACATAAAATCTTTGTAATTTAATTTTTTGATTCTCGTATTGTATTTGATAGCATAGGTTTCTTTTCAGCTATAGCCCCAGGCAGGCATTTATTTGCCCATAGAAGAAAAACAGATAATATTTCAGCTAATTTACCCCAAATATTCTCAAATCCTCGATGTTCCACATGTTCATCTGAAAGAGGTTCTGTACACAGGTACAGTTGAGAATGCCTTAGGCAGCTTTCTGCTCTCTGGAAGTCCTCAGGTGTCTTTAGTGGCATTCATTTACAGATTTTTTTTAAAAAAAGCATGCCTTTATACTGAATTCATGAATATTCAAAAGAGAATCAAGCATAGAGGGACTTGGGACCAGAGTTTTGTAGCATGCCTAACATAGTTAAGTTTATCTGTATGCAAATAACTGTTAGCACTGCACTTTCCTACCCAGTGTAATCACATGCATGTCTGCTCAGAAGTAAACTTCATTGCAATTGATTGGCTTATACTATAGCTTGCATAACCCCAATTATTGAAAAATACCTGTATTATCCTATTTCTATAGTTGACCTTTGATAAATGATTAAAGATATCCCTCCTTTTCATACACTCTAAATTAACAGAATATAAAATATCCTTTTCTTGATGTTTGGCAAAAAGCTTCATTATCCTCTTTTTTTCAGAATTTGGAAAAGGAAGTGAATGACTTTTGCTTTTATTCTAATATAGCATCTTTGTCTTTTTTCTAGTTTTTGCCTAATATAATTCTACAAAAACAAAAATCAGACAACTTTCATACCTGGCTCCTAAGAGGAATCCGACTGAGGAGTGCTGAAACTTTTCTTATATTTTTATTGGTTAGAAAGGTGAATCTACCCAATCAAAAACGTGTTCCCTGGAAATGGGAACAAAATATTTTTTAGATAGCTCATTAATTTTTGCATGTATGTTAATTTTCATGGCATTATCTCATGATCTCGTTATTGTAGGGTTTCTTAAGTTAAACAGTCAGAAACTAGTGTTTGCACAGTTTGAAAACACCAGTTATCTTTAGAATCCATAATAACATGAAAATATTTTTTAAAAATCCCCTAGCTTAATTGCAGTGGCAATATATTAGCTTAACAACTAATGAATGTCTCTTTATTTGTCATTGAGTGCATACATAAAAGTTTTAAAATAGAGTTTCTACGTATATCAATCTTCATCATTTTTTAAGTTAGCTAAAGTACACAACATCCAAGTCTCAAAGAACCAAAGTATATTTAATTTGTCCCTTCTCTAAACAAAGCTGTCTGTTCAAATTTTCCAAAGGGAAGTTTCATATTGCAATGCCAAGTGTACCTGCAGACATGTGAACATATACTTATGAGAAGCAAATAATTGCTTTGCAGAAGACAACTTCAGCAAACAGTTGTCTACATAAATAATGAATATAGGTATGTCCATATGTAATCATTTACTTCCACATGTCTTTGGTTATTGTTCTGGAATGGATAACTATAGGCATCAGCATAGTCACACATCTCTGTGGGAATGTTTGGGACACCTCATCACTAAGCTATTCACTCTGAAAGCTGATCCAAGAGCTGAGTCAAGAGCTATTTCTAAGACAGTAGTCTCAGGTTATTATTAAGAGAACACAGTGCTAATGGTTGTCAGCATGGAGCAGAGAGATTAAGCACAAAGATGCTTTCTATTAGGTACATTGTTAAATCTCACCGTTCCATAATGGAAGATTAACACAAAATGCACATGGAGTGTTTTTTATTAATACATTGTTCATTACCACTTTCTTCTTCTTCCTCCTCGTCTTCCTCCTCTTCATCTTCCTCCTCAACTTCATCTGCTTCTTCCTCCTCCTCCTCTTCCTCTTCCTCCTCCTCTTCTTCCCTATCTACTTCTTCATCCTCCTCTTCCTCATCACCTTGTTCTTCGTTATCATCAGAATAGTCCTCTTCTTCCTCCTCCTCCTCTTCCTCCTCGTCCTCCTCTTCTTTATCATCCATTTCTTCAGTTCCATCTGTTTCATAACATTCGTCTACTGAAGAGTTGTCCGTTTTAACCACAAATGGTTTTCTTTTTGGAGCAGGTTCTTGGGGTTGCTTCTCTTGGGTTTTTCTTTTTTTTGCCAAAGGACAGCCATAAACACTGTTCAGAAAGAATTAATACACATGTTATTATACTCTCTACCAGATCACCAGTCAAAAGAGGAAAATGCTTTGATGCAATTTACTGTTTTCTTTGAAATATATACTTTCTTCCATAAAAACTGTAGGAGGGATGAAAATGTTTGGCAATATACCTGAAATTAACATTGAACAGCAATTATAGAAATTGTTATTAACCTTTTGTTTTATTGCCTTTTTAACTAGAATCGATGCAAAATGTTTTACAGAATAGATATCATTACCCAGTGGGGCTTTCTGGTGTTCTCAATCATTAATTAATATTATGATTTCCAATATGTGTTCTCTCAAATATACAAATCTGGTGTTGAAGAGATCTGATCTAAAACAGGAAGTTGCAAATCACTAAAAGAGAAGCAAACCAGTATGTCCATTATAAAGTTGTAATCATCAAACCAAACTTAAAGTTTTAGCATAAAGACTATATGCGGTTCAGTATAACTTTTCGGCAACCAAGACACCCAATTTCCATCCAATTTACCCAGTCATGCAGAGAATTCTAAGAACTATCTCTTATTCAGTCATCTAATTACACATTACTCCTGAGCTATAAATAGTAGCACAATCCTATATAAGAAATAATGTTAAGTAGCATGCTCAAAAATAAGCTCCACTGAGATTAATGAGACTTATTTCCATGCCTGCAAGATTGCAGACTTTGTCACCTTTCTGCTAGCTGGATGATAAAGAGGTTCTTTTTAAAAAAAGAAATAACAGGTGTACACAGGCTGTAGAGAACCGATTTCAGCAACAAACTAAAGGTTTAGTGCTTAACAACAATAGATCACTTGATAAAAATGTTTTTTTTTACATAAATCAGATAAAGGAAGAAAGAAAAACTTGGTCTTTTTTGTGGCAACTTTCTTTAAATGCATGGTGCATCTATTCACCTACTAAAATAGAACATACACTGTTTATGAATTGGAATGGAAAGACACTCTTGTCTTGCTACATATTTGTATATTTACACCAATAACAGAGTTATGAGCTCCCTGTTCTTTCAGTATGCATTCTAAAAGACTCTTTGGGGTATGCGTTTACTATGCAAATACCTTCAATGATTTCAGAAGATGGAAGTTAACGGTGAAATTATATTTGTGTTCTTAAAAATAGAAGCCCATATGAGATTTATTTCACCGTACAGTATATACAGTAGGACCACAGCTTAAAAGGACGACAACTTCTGTGGTCTCCTCAAGTGAGGCTTCAAACAGGTTTTATCTTTCTATTCCATTCAGTTCAATTACTTGATTTATAATGAGAGAAAGTAAAAAAAGCAGAAAAAGCCTGGTGCCTGAAGGAAACCCATTCAATCGTGTGACCAGTTTACAATTTCACCTATTCTTTCTACTAGCGACATTAGAAGGAGGTTCAGACCTACAGTCTTCATGAGCACATCATAATGATCTCAAAGAAAAAATCTCTCCCCCCACCCCAACTTTATGCTAGGAACAGTATGTTAATGTTTGGTGCATTCATACGGATGCAATAAGGGACCTTACGGGATAATCCCATGACAACAGAAAGAACATCCCACATGGAGACGATTCTTGTCCATAGCAGTTCCAATTCAATTTGAAGAGCAACATTATTAAATCGGAGCGGCTGAATCTGTGGCGAGGAAACCCAACTTCCTTGCTCTTATCCCAAGGAATTTCTGCAGGGCAGGTTTCCATGTCATATTAACTAATTTCTCCAGATGTACATATCCCATGGCACTGCAACATTGTCACTGATCTGAGACTAGGAGGGAAGGAATTGGATATGAATGGTTCTAAAATTAGCCATGCTATTTCTTAGTCATTCCAAATCTGGTGCCTTCTTCAGCTCTGCACACTATTATGACTGCTTGACATGGAACTCAAATGCAAGGTAATCTATTAGCTTGAGTTAAATGCCCCTTTTCCTTTAAAAATGTGTTTTTTAAATGGGATCCTCCTGCAAAACACAACTCCCAATGAAAATATTGTCTGGAAAATTATTCTTATATGCATCTTATTGGAGAAAAAGTAAGTGCTCCAAAAATATGGAAACAGCTGGTTGTAGATTGGCTTTGAAAATAAATTGCTTTCCTGTGATTAGTAAGAGAGCACTTCAACCTGTAAAATAATGGGAGACGAGGCCTTAAGTGTTTCAATATCTATGGACAGATTCACTTCCTGACCCATGTAGTGATAGTAAAATAAGCACTTCCACCAACTCAGCAATCTATGATCTCTGTGTCACACAGAAACGTTCATTCTTTTTAGGTGGATTCTAAAGAGAAGCCATGAAAAATAATTTGGGTCCACTGACTTATCACAACTGAAAGATTACAAATCTGATTACCAACAATTGAAAGATTAAAAACCTGGACTGTTCCTTGGATAACTATGATACTGCACTGCTGATTAACTTAATGATCAGAATCAGGCAATGAGGTGAAGCAGAAAATCAAATTAATTCTGGCAACAGCTAAAAAATTAAACACGACACACAGTAGCAAAAGGAGGAATAGGCTGATTTTAAAGGCAGGAGAATGAATATTTGGTGTATCATAAACATAGCATTTTTAAAATTTTTATTTATTTATTTGTCAAGAACGTATTAGGTAATAAATATAATGGATTGGATACATAAAATAGATACAAATAGAGGAAACATTAGGGCAGGGACAGTAGGCACACTGGTACTTTTATGCATGCCCCTTACAGATATCTTAGGAATGGAGTGAGGTCAACAGTAGACAGGCTTAGGTTAAAATTTTGGAGATTTTGGGATGAAACCACAGAGTCAGGTAGTACATTCCAGGCATTGACCACTCTGTTGCTGAAGTCATATTTTCTGCA
>JANHZT010005828.1:49908-60754 GCA_032468215.1 Stegonotus admiraltiensis | reverse complement strand
CCTTTGGGAGAAGGGCGGAGTATAAATTTTAATAAATAAATTAAATAAATAAATAAAATAAAATAAAATAAAATAAAATAATAAACAAACAAACAAACAAACCTTTTCAGCAGGAGTGGGAAGTAAAAAACCAAAAGAAGACCTGAGGAAACCTATGAAAACCACTTTTATACTGTTATGAAGAAAACTTCAGGGATAGTTTTATATCACAGAATTTGTTTGATGTTTGACTTGAGTTTTTAAAGTTCGACTCTAACTAAAGCAGCCATTCTAGATTCTCAGGTATCAGTGATCAAGCTCCTTTCAATCAGAGATATTCACATTCAAATTAATTATAGTACTTTAACATAGAACTATAGTTTCTCTGAGATAAAAAGAAAATTAAGCAATAGTACAAAATAACAAATCTTTTAATATAGCTTTGATATTGCTAGCCAATACAGTATATTTACAATGTTTTTAATGCTAGAGAAATGACAACTGCCTTTCACATCTAAAAAAGTAAAGATTGCATTACAATCCAACTGATGCTAAACTATTCCTTAACAAATGGCATTGTACTTTTCAGAACAATTGATCGACACTGTTCTGCATTTAATAACAATTTTCTGTTTGTCCTTATCCCTTAAAAACATCAGCTTAAAGTCCCACTCAAACTTCCTTACAATTTAATGGGCAAATATAGGAACTTCCACTCTGAAAGTAGACTAGATGCTTTTCATAAAGAATATTTTATTGTTTTATATGCAGGATGGAGAGACACTTTTCATGAATATGGTAATGCTATTCTTTTAAAAACCCTTTAAAAGTAGCCCATTCAGAGTGAACATTTTTTTTGCTGAACAACAATAATATTTAGTTACTGTGACTGAGTGCACATCTTATATAATATTCTTACATTAACTTAATTGCAACTCCCAGGATTAATTTCATTCTTTTTACCAGAAACTAAGGTTTTTTTATGACACTAAAAACAGAATGGAAAAATAGCTCACCTAAGCAGGAGATCTTTTAAAGTTAATACATTTCCTGCCACAAAAGTATTATTTTTATTTTATAAATTTAAAAAACCTAAACATTCAGCAAAGCTCCTTTTGCATTCTTAGTACACATACATATTGTTTATCAAGGCATTAACACTAGACAAAACTTCAAATTCTTTATGATTAGAATGATTACCTGGTTTCGATCACGTGCACTGGTATATCTGATCTTCTGAATGAAATAAAATATTAGCCATGCTGAAGAAATTATCATCAAAACTATAAATGATACGGATACAAAGACAAGGGAGCTTCGATTAACATTTTTGCTTGGATGGCGTGTTCCCACGGCTATTGCAATTAGGACCGACATATTTTTTTCTAAATAATTCAAGATTTCTTTAACCTTCATTTCAGTGATCATGACCGTAACAATGTCTCCAGTTCCTACAATAAACAAATATACAGGAGAAACCATTTGAGTGATATGTTAATGTACATTATGAATTTTTCCAACTATACATAATGCTATTAGAAACAAGAAATTTAGGGTCTTTAGAACAGCTATAATTAGTAACATAAGAAACTAGGAAAACCAAAATCTTCTAAGTAATATATTCATATATGTCACAAGTATCTCCTTACTATAATTTGATTTCATAATGATATATGGCATATCTTAACTGCTAATTATAATATCAGGAAAAGATGAAAAATTAAAAAAAATCATCTTCTCAGTTCTAAATTCACCATTCTTTAATCCCAGCATCTTCAGGAAATAAAAATGATTAATGTCTTCCATCTCTTTCTCCAAAACAGGGAGTTTACTCCAATGTAAGGCAGCACCAAAAAGAACAAATTAAATTAAATTTTGAAAATGCAACAATTTCAAAATACTGGCTTTATGAATTTTTCTGTGAACAAGACTCAGAAATTCAGGAAAACTATAAAACTGGGACAGTTAGCAAAAAAGAACTTTCATTATGGATCAAATTCTTCTTTACCGAAAAGGCCAAATGAAATAATACTTATAAATTATATACATTTATTGTAATATATTAGTTTGTGAAGAGCCATAAGAAAAATTCTCTTAAAAGCCAGAATTCAAGGTCATCTGATTGTATTGACTGGAAAAAGGTTGAAGGCCAACAATAGCAGTAATTATTAACTAAGATATTTAATTATTACAAAATAAACTGACAATATAACCACAGTTAAACTTTCACTTCAAATCCACTCCATCAAGGTAAAACTGGGAGGAATGGGAAGAAGGGCAACTTTGAGCATTACTTGGCTCAGAATGACAGCCAGTAACATTTATTTATATAATTAATCACAACCTGTAGTTTTAATTAAATATACCTTTTTAAAAGCTCCAAAGAACAGATGAAATGGCCTGAGTTGAAAGGAAGGTCTGATATCTTAGTTCTTACCTTGATGAGTCATGGTAACAGGCTCATTGCCAGATACATTGTTGTAAATTACCACAGCTGAAGCATTATGTGAAGCTGCTCGCAGAATTTTTTGTTTAAATGTACAATTTCCTCGCTGCAAGAGAGCAATCCACTGCTTTGTATTTGGAGGAACTTGAAACCGTGTTCGTGGATCACATCCTAAACGATCTGGAACTAAAAATATAGAATCCTGGTTCTAATTTAATTATGCAATTTAAACAAAAGCCCTATAAATATACATTGATCAAAATATTATCTAATTACCAAACCACATCAATTAGCATAATTTCCAAAAGTCAAGGAAAATGGGGGCCTGCCTTACCTCTGGGGGAGAATGTTCGAAAGGGTGGAGGGCAGCAGCAGAGAAGGCTCTCTTGCTGGACCCCATCAGTTAAAATTCTTTAACTGGCAGAGTCCACAACATACCCTCCTCCCTACCTGACCGAATGGGCCAGTCTGATGTAAAAATGGTTCCACATGTAACCTGGGCCCATACCATCTAGGGCTTTAAGGTCATAATCAATACCTTGAATTGGATCTGGCAACAAACTGGTATCCAATCCAGGCCTCAAAACAGAGGTATTACATACACTGTCCCTGGGTGTCCTAGTGGTTGCGTGGTTGCATTCTGTACCAGCTAAAGCTTCTGGAACTGTTCCAGGCTAGTCTCATGTAGAGTGCATTGCAACAGTCCAAATAGGAGATGTCCAGGATGTGAGTGATAAAAAGAAGAGTTCCCTATCCAGGAAAGGGTATAACTGGTGCACAATACAAAGTTGAGCAGACATCTTTGTATTCATGATTGCCACCTGCTGTTGGAGCAAGAGCTGTGAATCTATGGCTTAACTGGGTAAGTCCATTTCCTGAGCATCTCCACAGGGCTTGTGTCAAGCTTGGTATCCAACTGGGAATGGATCTGGGCGATTTATCCTCCAGATGCAAGGAAAATTCCTTCCTTGAATACAAATGGCTGTGAATACAAATGCATCCAGAGACAGTTGGAAAAATCTTCCAAAACAGCCACAGAAGCTTGGGAAAGGGCCACAATTGCTTTAATGATTAAAAAGAGGTTCTTTCTACAATAGGATTGGACTGGATTAAAATTCATGAGAATATCATGGCTAAATCGAAAAATTGGAAAAAAAATTCCAGAAGGCAATGCTTTTCATGTTGCCAAGAAAACTGCATAGATATTTCTGTGTAATCCACAGGAAAGCAAATTTAACCTGAAAGCAGATATACAGTATGTACATCACAACATCTTAACTAGTTCATAAAAACGGCAGAATTATTGCAATCTTCTACAACCTTCCAACTTCAGCTGAACTTTTATGTAAAACATTCCATATCATTAAACCTGTGATCTTGAGTTTGATTTGAATACTAATGAAGTATTAGTAAGAGCATTAGCTCTTATTGAATACAACACTGTTGTTTTTCATGTTAAGACCAATTTTCAAAGTTTAAGATTTTCCTAATTAATGGATTTCATCAAATGTATTATTATAAGGGTTCTTGTTTGTGTTCTTTATTGTGACACTGCTTTAATATCATATTTATAGTGCAGTGTTTCGACCACTTGCTTATTATTATATTAAATCAGCAACAGAGTTTGTTGGTCTACAATTTAAAGAAACACAAGCTAATATTTTCTTGAAAATATATTTTGTGTTCTGAAGTTAGTAATAAAGGAAATGGAAAAGCGAAAAAGAAGGAAAAATGCACTAATCATAACTCATAATGATTTCAAGGTCATAAACGAGTTTATTAAGTTCAAAAAGACAAGATAAAGGACAGTTTGAATGCCACAAAACTAATGCAACACCCCACCCGCAGCACCTGATATTATACTCTTGGGATATAAACTGCATGATTTTATTCATTTATGCTATTTGAACTTCTGTTATTTGTGGCCTTAACCGATAAGCTATCTTTAGGCTTTATTGCCTGTAATAATCCTTTTCCTCTACCATTTTACATTTGGAAATCCTCAATACTGGCGTTAGCATTCATCTATTCACTGAATAAAAAGAAACCAGAAAGAAAATGTTAATAGTGACAAAACAATTTCCATTATGTGAGGGCTTGGAGGAGAGTAGGCTTTGCAATGGTCCAGGTCTGTTTTATTGTTAGGTTGGATTTTTTTTTCCTGATCTGGAGTTTGCTACTTTTGATTGCATGAAGTCTATTAATGACTTCCACTGCAATGACACAAACAGAGGGAGCTCCAGAGTTTGGGAATAGATATCATCATGGAGAGACAAATGATCTGTGCCTAATATCTCTTATCTTCTACCAGCAGAACTTTAGACTAATGTACATTTTATGAATTTTGGGACTACCAGATCATTTTTCATGCTAGAATAAAAGTCAGGATAATTACCATGTCATCTTTGTCTACTCATCTTTTTATTAGACATGCAAGAAACATTAAGAAAAACAAAGCATAAATTGAGGTATGTTACTTAACTCTTAAATACTTAAAACAATGCTGCAACATTAAATTACAGGTATTCTTTGACTTATGACCACAATTGAGCCATTTTTGTTGCTAAACAAGGCAGTTGTTAAGTGAGTTTTGACCCATTTTATAATCCGTTCTGCCACAGTTGTTAAGTGAATCATGTGGTTGTTAAGTGAATCTGGTTTCCCCCATTGACTTTGCTTGTAAAAAGCCAGCAGGGAAAGATACAAATGGTGATTACATGACCATGGGACAGTGCAGCTGTCACAAATACAGGCCGGTTGCTAAGAACCTAAATTTTGATCATGTGACCATGGGTATGTTGCAACAGTCATTAAGTGTGAAAACCGGTCATAAGTCACTTTTTTCAGTGCTGTTGCAACTTCATACAGTCACTAAACAAATGGTTGTAAGACGAGGACTAACCTGTACAGTCCCATAACAATTATTTAAGCAATCACTAGGGTATCCAAAGCATATTTCAATAGTTACTGAAAATAAGGAATACTACTATACACCTAAAGTGCCTGATTTATCAATCAGCATTTTAAGGGACATAGACAACTATGCCAGCAAATTTAATTATCAATAGTTTTCCATTACCATCTGTCATCTACGATCAGTTATTCAGAATCCATTTGTAACGTATATTTTTCCCAAGCTAGAGATTCTGGATATCCAAGTTGGAAAGTCTCCATGATATAATGAAAAGCAATTTAAGTGTAATTTCAAACTTCTACAAATCACCTATTTAAAAAGATGTAATCTGATGTCATTTATATCATTTTACAGAAAAGCTCAATATATACTTTTTTTTTGTTTTCCCATCAGATGCTGATTCCATCACTTGGCCTATTTACTTCCTAAGTCTTTCTGCACAGCTATTCCTCTTAAGACCCTTAACTTTTTGAAAGATCAATCTTCTACTATCTTTCTACATGTAATCCTTGATTTATGACAGCCGTTTTAACAATCATCCAAAATTATGATGGACTGTGCTTTATTGCCCATAAAGTCCTTCCAGCTGTCATAAAATGTTGCATCATCCCCCCCTGCAGTCACATGACTGCAATATGGGTGCTTGGCAACCAGCTCTCACAACCAGTTCCAAAGTGCCCCATGATTGTACAGTCTCTGCTAGCTTCCTCAGAAAGTCAGTGGGGAAGCCAGAAGGAAAGGTTGCTGCTGCCTATCAAGAGGATTCCCTCTTATCTCTGAGGACTAATTGAAAGACCTGCCTGGTGAGTGGAGCTGAACAATTTTGGCAGGGTGCAGAAACAGAGCACAGATTCCGAAGATCTGAGCTCTATTCCCACAGTCCACCTGAGCGGTAAATGCTGGAGAGTCGTAAGTGAAGGACTGGTCATTAAGTCACTTTTTTTCAGTGCTGTTGTAAGTTGGAATAGTCACCAAATGATTGGACGCAATTTGGCTACCTGTGATATATCTTTCCTTGAAGCTGTACCTACTATCTCTTGCAGTGACAAAGACATTTCATGAAAGCAAATATCAGATTTTTTTAAAAAATGAACTTTCCAGTGATATGTATGGCTATGAAAGTTGGGAAAAAGCAAGAGAAATGTGATACTTTATTAAGAACCTTTTAAATTATGGATTTAGAGCTGATTATTAAGAGTGTTATGCCAGACATGCAGACAATGTATCGTAATAGGAAACAGCAAGGGACTATAGGTCCCTTTGGAAAGGGAAACCATAGTGAGACAACAGGACTCCTGGAGTAGATTTTGCAATCAAAACTGCCCTGCTGAAGAGGATTCATTCACTTGAATAAATGGATGTATTATGAACTTCTGCTTTCCTCTCAGCAAGTCCACCTCATCAACATTGTCACTGTCTATAAACCAACTCTCATGAGAGCAAACAAGAATAAGGACGGTTTCTATGAACCATGAATCCAGACCAGATTATTCAAAACTCAATGGCTATGACAATTCTGCAACTGTCATCATTCTGGGTGACTTCAATGCCAGGGTACAAACAAACAGCCACAACTGGGATAGAGTCCTTGGGAGGCATAGGGTGGGGAAACTAAACAGTAATAGTCTGCTGTTTCTAAGCACATATGCTGAGCACAACCTGTGCATCATTAACACAATATTTAGATTTGCAAACAAATACACACTTAGCTGGATGTATCTGAGTTCCATCCACTGGCACTTACATCATAATACATCAGCATGACATTAAAGACACCTCACTTCAGTAATGGAAGCACTGAGTGCTGGACAATCAGAGGCTGGTCCAGTAAGTCCTCAACCTGCACATAACCCCTTTATGCCATATGCAACCAAGGATTGTAAGAACATCATTCAACACTAGCAGACAGCAAGGATAAGTTCAATGTTTTCAAGATATACTTAATGAAAGACCCTCCAGCAATTTACCTTTTGAAGGAACCTGTTCTGAAATGTGGATGCAGTTTAAGGATATCATCACACAGACTGCAACAACTGTTCTTAGACTGAAAACAGAGAGCACCAAGACTGGCTTGATGAAAATCACCATTTCAGTAGCCCCCCAGACCAAGAACAAGGCCTATACAGACTGACAAACTGATCCATTATTAGTCTGAAAGACAGGTAAATTTGAAGTACTATTCACGGTAAAGGCAGAACTATGAGAAATGCAGGATGAGTAGTGGCAAATAAAGGCTAAGCAAGTGGAACACTATAGCAAACATAGATGTCACTAGAGTTCTTCAATGTCATAAAGATTACCCCTTGCAGTTTGATGGGTGAAGCCTGCTCAAATACCAGGACCGACTAAGGAACTAGAAGGAGTACAAAATTGTCGGACTGAGCACTTTTCCAATCTATAGGTAGACTTTTCCAATCTATAGGTAGCCAACAAGATTACAATTGGGACTGGAATCTGGGTCACTGAGCAAAACAATCATCAAATGAGATAGATGTCATATGACTTCTTTCTTCAATGACCGTAATCCTGGCAATTCTGGTTGCAATAATTAAGTGGATGACATCCCAGTTAAGAAGTGTAGGGGAGACCCTGGGAGGCTTGCTCTGGCACTGAAAATCCTCCCTACAAATAGAGAGACACTCACGTGTGGCTTATATTGAACCTCCCGCAACTGCCTTACGCAGCCCATCAGCTATCAATAAATGAAAATGACTAATAAATTGCAAAAATAAAGATTTTAATATATGAATTCAAAATTAGAAAAGTTATAAACAAAAGAATTATTTTAAATCCTTTTTTAAAAAATAAGAAACCAAATTCAGAAAAAAAATGAATACCTTAAAAATTAGTAGCATTTTTCTCTTTATGATCTGCTCTTCCTTATTTTAATAAGGTACAAATGGAAAGAATTAAGACATAGCTTTAAGGTTCCAAAAGTAGCCTCCATTCATAAGCAAATCAGAAATGATATTAATTACCTCAGTTAACCTGTCTTTATATCTTCATCAGTAGTCATCATGGGGATCAATAACTATTAGCAGCGCAACTGTCTCTGAAAGCCTCGGAGACTAGTTGGCTTTCTTTTGTAGTCAGTTGACCACTGTTAGAACAGACTGCTGGACTAGAGGGGCCAGTGTCCAATTTTATGTTCTTAGTGAAAAGTATAGAATTCAGTTTCAAACCTCATTAAGTTATAAATGTGGAAAGATGTGTCCTATGTAGTGCTATCAATTTCCCTAATGTCGTTGACTATGTTCCTTATTTTGTAATATGTGTACACAACATTTGGGATACAACTACTGATACACAGATTTTTTAAAAAAAAATACTACCATATTCTTTGCTTGCTTGATTTAAAAAAAAATCATATTGTAACATGGTCTGCTAAATATATATGAACATTACATAAACTAAAACAATCTTGAGCAACAGACTACGATAGGACTTACTGTCCCAATTCCCTCCAAGCTGAGAAATTTCCTAAATATTGTACAATTATCAATGGAATTAGGTTATTACTAATTTTTAAAGTACTAAAATATATGTATTTCCCCCATCCCTGGGGGTGGTCAGAACAGTGGTCTGTTTGGGGCAGAACAGCACATACCTATTACATTTTCTCCCATGGAAAAATAGCAGCCATAAGAAGATTCTTTATTAAATCATACATCACACTGAGCTATGGTTTGCTTTAACTATTAGTTTATTAAACAGAGTTATTACTAATAATGAGTCACGTGTATATGTTGTCTTTGTAATTTTATGATTGATTCTCCACCACTTTATGGTCGCTTCTGCCTTAAGATGAGAAATCTGCTGGATCATTTCAGTGATTTATCTAGCATTCTAGATATCATTGACCAACTAAATTTTATTTAGTAAGTTCATATAAAAAGAAAGGTGGAAGCCTTTTTCATTTCGCTCTTTAGCAGTTGGTGATTAAGGTACGTTATTGTGATTCAGAAAAAGTAAACCTCCAAGACTCCTGGCCACCATCACTCTAAACCTCTATGAAGTTAATCCTGTTTCCTTTTAAATCCTCAATTAATAGACAATGCAATCAAACATTTACCTTTGTAAAGAATTTAAGATTTGTCTGTCCCTACATTTAAATAGATGACTTAAATTCTAAGATTGAGAGGGACAAAAAAGTAATATTTGTCATATTCTTTCATACCATGTATGACTTAATATGACTCATCAGAGATTTACATAAGGACTATATTGGTAGCTTTATGTTCACTTCCCTACCCATTAATTCAAAGCATGACATTTATCTTTTTAAAATACCAACTATATACTGAGTTGACATTTTCACTGAATTTCCCATTGTGACTATGATCAGTCCTGATCAGTGAGACTGATCAGTCATTACCAGCACAATTCCCATTAATGTATATGGAACCTCTAGGGTTTCTGCTGCCAATGTGCATCATTTGGCATGTGCTTATATTAAATTGCATTTGCCATTTTTAAACCCATTCACTTTAAGCTTTTATGGAATTGTCAGAGGCCTAGATAAAGAACAAAAACAAAGCAGAAATAATTGAGGAACCCACAAACAAAACATTAATTCATCACATGAAGCCAACAAGCCATAATTTCAAATTATAGTTTACCGCCCTAGAATAAATTCTCACTTATTCACAGGCCCCATTAGCACATTATCCTGCCAAAATCCCAAGCCACTTTATGGTATAAACAACTAAGGATGCTATCCATTCTACAGTAGCAAATGTACCAGCAGCAAAACAGTCCATTTGCCGTCCCTCCCACTCCACAGACTTCCCATGCCCTCCCCACACAACTCTTTTCTGGAGACTTGAAAGGTTCTCTAGAGCAGATTTAGCACACAGAATATAAAACCATAGGGCTGGAAGTCTTTTAGTCCAATCCCCTGCTCAAGGCAAGGAAGTCTTTTAGTCCAATCCCCTGCTCAAGGCAAGAGACCTTATACCATCCGGGTCAAATGGTTGTCCATTCTATTTTTTTTAAACCTTCAGTGATGGAGCACTCACAACTCCAGGAGACAAGCTTTTTGTTCTCGTCAGAAAATTTCTCCTTACTTCAAGGTCTCTTTAACAAGTGCCTACCCATTTACTTCTTGTCCTGCTCACTGGTGCTTTGAAGAATAGGTCAATCCTCATTTTTCTGAGGCAACCCCTCTAGTACTGGAAGACAGTTATCATCCCCTTCCCCCAAACCTTTCTTTGATAGGCTAGACATTCTCTCAATCATTAATCACACAATTTAGCCTCCAGACCCTTTATCATCTTTGTTGCTCTTTTGTGCACTCTTTCTAGGGTCTCAGACCTCAGTACAAGAGAGAAGCTGGCTGCTTTGTACAAGGGGATGTTTGCTTATGTGCAGTGAGTATCATAAGAGAGTGTAAAGACCTTGCCATCATGACCTACTTCAGAAGAGACTGCACTGAAGCATAATTCCAGTTCTCTTTCCTGTTACACTGAATTGGAGAAAGACTACTGATTTTGTCACAACTCGATTAA
>JANHZT010005828.1:0-20092 GCA_032468215.1 Stegonotus admiraltiensis | reverse complement strand
AATAAATGACTGTATTTCTTTTGAAGTTTGGCTCATGGTTCATGAATTAATTAGGGCATCTTTCGGAAACTTCACACCCTGGAGGCCAAAAACAGCCCGTTTGCTGACTTCCAGAAGTCCCACCGATATGGCTTGCGTACCCACCAATACGGCTCCGCGTGCCACCTGTGGCACGCATGCCATAGGTTTGCCATCAAGGTTATAGGGCATCTCTTTATTAGAGATGCTCTATATTTATCCATTAATATCTATCCATTAATTGAAGTAAATCTTTTATCTGCCAAGAATTAGCAATTTAATTATGAGAGATTTAACAGCAAATAAACATGAATTCTGTCAAAGAAATTGAGACTGATTTGAGTATTTCTTTTTGGCGGGGAGGCTTTCTGCATCTGTTTCCTGATTGAAAAAAGAAATACAGATAACAAAATTGCTTGCCTGCAGGAAAACTGTGTGTTTCTTTTTGCCCAGGTGCTGCAAATGATTAAGCCATGGAATGATACTGATCTTTTGTAGAATCATATATCTTTGCCATGTGACCTTAGCTAAAATGGTAAATATTTCTGGAAAGTTTTATATATTCATGAAGTGACAGACAATGGTGTGCCCGGAAAGGCAGGAGATTGTTTTGATAAAAGGGAACTGTCTCATACAAAATATCTGGTCTCTAAGAAAGAATTGGGAAGGGCAAAATGTTAAACTCCTATTTTTGAAACAATATGAAATAAAAAATATTTTTATGACTATAATCCAGCTTATTTAGTGAGTATGTTAGCATAATTATTGTAATTACTATTCATATCAGTGAAATTTCTCAAAGATATATTTGAATAAAATTGCTTCAGCTATACAACTAGTAATAATTGTATTCATTAATAAAAACTATTACCAAACTTAATTATAAAACAGGATGAGCACAGAGGTTTTTTGTCAACATTATGCATATACTCTTATCCAAATAAAGGTGTATTTCTTCTTTCTCTCTCTCTCTCACGCCCCCCACCCCCACGATATTTCTGAAACTGAATTTAACATATAAATCTTAAATTCATTCAGTGCTCAATATTCTGAATTAATCTATTTTTCTCCCTTAATTCTGTCTCTTTCAAATAGCTAAGAGATTGTTTCTGGGTGTGCTGCTACTGAAATTATAAATCTTTCACCTCTGAATTTTGAAGATATATTTAATAAAAAATAAAGAGGGCTTTCAAGGAGATGTTATCAAAATCTCTGGGGAAGCACATGCAGCCAATGTCATGAAATCCTCACTCCTATTGCAGACATACCTTCATTTGTTTTCATTTGATGGCATATATTATATAATTACATAACACGATCCCCTTAAAATTCTGGGTTTTTCTTGACTTTATTGTGACCTAATTCTTATGAAGAAGAACTTTAAATAATGACTCATTATTTCTCCCTATCCTATAAACTGCCAAGAACTCATACCACTATTACCATTTACACTGATGGTGAATAGTCCAGTTTTTCAGGCTCTCCATGTAAAATATATAAAACATCCAGTATCTTGCTTGCCCATTTTTTTTCTAATAGATAAGGTTAGGATAAATAGTAACCCACGTTGTTGTTGTTAGTTGCGAAGTTGTGTCTGACCCATCGCGATCCCATGGACAACGTTCCTCCAGGCCTTCCTGTCCTCTACCATCCTCTGAAGTCCATTTAAACTCACGTCTACTGCTTCAGTGACTCCATCCAGCCACCTCATTCTCTGTCGTCCCCTTCTTTTTTTGCCCTCAATCTTTCCCAGCATTAGGCTCTTTTCCAGTGAGTCCTTCCTTCTCATTAGGTGGCCAAAATATTTGAGTTTCATCTTCAGGATCTGGCCTTCTAAAGAGCAGTCAGGGTTGATCTCCTCTAGGACTGACCGGTTTGATCACCTTGCAGTCCAAATCTTAAAAAAATAATGGTAACTATATGGGTTACTTTTACAGTACCAAAAGTAACCCACATAGTTACCATTATTTTTCAAGATTTGTTAAGACCATGATTTAAGAAACCCTGCACAATGAATTATAGTCCTCTGAAGGACTGAAACAGTCAGACATCATTTTTTACCTTCTTGTATGAAATGTGGTGAGGATGCTGTCTGACTCTTGTTCATTAGAAGTCTATTCAAAATTGCACTGTCATGGGTGCACGACCGGCTTCTTTTGTCTGCTCGAACTGCTTCCACAATGGAACGAACTTGGATGCGCAGCCTTGGGGATTTTTCCTGGGAAGACAACCGGATGACAAAAGTTAGCAATAGCAATAGGACTTAGATTTAAATACTGCTTCACAGTGCTTTATAGCCTCCTCTAAGCAGTTTACAGAGTCAGCATATTGCCCCCCAACAAACTGGGTCCTCATTTTACAGACCTCGGAAGGATGGAAGGCTGAGTCAACCTTGAGCCAGTGACAATTGAACTGCTAAACTGCAGGCAGTCAGCAGGCAGAAGTAGCCTGCAATACTGCATTCTAACCACCGAGCCACCAGGGCTCATACTTATTAGGAGGCAAATTACACAGTAATTCAATCAATAGGGATATTTCTTCTCATATTAGATCAAACAGTCCAAACCCACTAACACACTTTACTGAGCAGATAGAAAGATAGAGTAAACATGGGAATAGCAAACATACAAGTCACAACATAGATGAGCCAAACAGCTTATAAGGTGGGTGGTGAAAATAAGAAATCCCTATTTGTATCTTATAGTACTTCTAAATGCCATTCTTAAGCCCAGACAAATGGGAAGGGCTGGAGAAAGACCTAGTGGCCTATTCCAATTATATTATTATTAAGAAGGGGTATACTGCGGACTCCAGTGGCAAAGAATTTCAGCTGGCAGGGTCCAGGAGAAAAGCAGTTTTCTGCTGTAACTCTCATCATTTGGAATATTGTGCCCCTCAAAGTGAGATCTGCCTCCACCCTCTTGGCCTTCCAAAAGACCCTGAAAACCTCATCTGGCAACTGGCTTGGGGGTGCCTATGGGGTCTCTTATTTTGAAGGTGGTTAGTAAAATAGAAAGATTCCTCCCACGGCCTATTTGCATATTGGTCTCTTTTATTTAACTTTTAATTAATTATAATGTTTCTTAATATTATATCTTTTAATGTTTTTATAGGTCTTTACTGTTTTATATTATGTTTTCATAATGTTGTAAGCCACCCAGCATTGCTTAATAGTGAAATCATATAAATTTAATAAATAGATAGATAGATAGATAGTTAGTTAGATAGTTAGATAGATAGATAGATAGATAGATAGATAGATAGATAGATAAATAAATAGATAAATAGATAACTAGATAAATAATTTTTTTAAAAAAATAAAGTTTTGTGGGAAAAAATTCAGAGAAAAGTTTGACTATGATACCAAAGGTTGGAATTCCAGGGAAGAAAGTATTAAATGTGCTACTGGGAAGACCAATGTGTTACAAGTAGTCTAGGAGATAATGAGACAGCAGCAGAAATCCCCTTGAAGAGCCTGAATGCTAATGAAGCCTACAATGAAAGGCACCATCTGTGCTGGAACAAAATGAACAAGGCTGTATGATTGGAATTGGAGTGTAAGAAGTATGAACCACGGGAAGCTGGATATCATCAAGAAAGAAATGGCTAGGATCAAAATAGGCATTCTTGCCATCAACTGGACTGGAAACAGCGACATTCAGCTAGATGACTTGACAGTGTCCTATTCCAGAAATGACAACATCAGAAGGAATGGAGGAGCACTGATAACAAGCAAGAAAATCATCAAATAAGTTGAAAGCTTCCAAATAGTAAATTACAGTATAGTGGTGATTTGAATCAGAGCAAAGCTTCTGAATGTCAGCATTTTCCAAATAAATGCACCTACAGATGCACCCAAAGAAGAAATAGAACAATTTTATGCTAACATTCGAAAAGATTACAGAAATGCTAAAAAAGGTACATAGTATGTAGAATTACATTATGGAAATTTCAACCTCCAAATTTGAAAAAAAACAGAAATCGTTGACAGATTTCTTTTAGGAGAAAGGAATGCAGTAGGCGATCACTTGGTGAAGTTCTATCAAGAAAATCAGCTGAGGATCTCTGGTACATTGTTTATTCAACTATTACACTATTTATACACATGCATTTCACCAAATGGATTGTATCACATCTAAATCAATTATACCTAATGCAGCCAATAATGGAAAAGGATATTGGATAACCTGGATTTTCTTAATGACCACATGATTTATTTAACCACTGCAGTGACTTCCTTTACAGCCATCATAAAATGGTTGTAAAATTGAATCCCATGACGTGGTGACCCCCCTGACTTATTATGACCCAATTGTGATTGGTCCAGATAAGCAGATGAGTGAGAATTTTGCTAAAACTTTGCAGAAATACTTCACGTTGAACTTTTTAGGTCACATCAACACTTATTTAGGTGTTCAGGTTGTAAGAACACAGAAGGGGTTCAGTTTTTCACAAGAGGATAAAATTGAACAACTTTTGCATCACTGCAACAAGGAGAAAGCCACGATCCACCTCTACTTAAGAGCAATTACCCCCGGGGGAAACGGGAGTGATTCACACCCCGACACTTAAGTTGAGGACTATCTGTACTGTCCACATCTTACACAGCAAACAGTGTCAAACAAGGAGATATTAGGCTTCACCAAACCAGTGATATCACTGGAAGCTTTCCAAGCTAAGAGTACCTCATTTTATGTTGTTGGTTGGTTGGTGCCTCATATTAGTCATGTCCTGCAATCAAATTGCTTAGCTAAGTCAATTATGGTTAAAAAAAATGAGGTGGCAAAGGATTGATATCATAAAAGAAGTAACATTAAACTAATTTGTAGAACATCAGGAAGAATGGAGAGTGCTAATCTATAGATCTGAAATTGGACGAGACTAAACAAATTAAGACAGATACAGAGGTCCATCTATTCCAGTCTCCCTTTTTGCAATGCTGACTTCTACATGCCTTTGGCAGCCCACAAACTGAATGCGAGGACAAGAGTCCCTTTCCATTGTTGTTCCCATGCAACAGACATTTAAAGACAGACTGCTTCTGAACTTGATTGAGGAAGGGGACAATTTAAAACAGTGGAGCAATAAATGGGGGAAAAATGGTGTATTCTTCTTGCTTCCAGAAGCCTTCCTACTTTGCCCCATCAGCTGATTTTCTCTTTGCCAGATTCCCAGATTATGAAAATCACAACTAGGGAAGGCAATTTGGAAGCAAAAGTTATGGTTTCACTATGGAGAAACATCATTATTATCATAATCATTATTTTTCCAACAGGGCGATGTCTTCAGTCACAAATTATATCTTACCATCTCACGTAGTTTCCCATTCAAATATCAAGCAACAGTGACGGACTTTAAATAAAAGTTTATGCATGCAGCATACTTCCAATATCATTGCTAAATTTTCTTCAGAAGACTATCACCTTCTCCAAAAATAGGGATTAGAAACAGTGCTAAGAAAACATCAGTTACATACCCTGTAAGGGCTGAATCCTTCCCGTTTGGTCCGCAAATAATTGGAGAGATTTCCATATTTGCAGAATTCAACAATTACCATGAGGGGACCTGCGAAAGAAAAGCCAATGGAGAAAGGAAGGAAGGGAATTCCACAGAAAATGTCAATGTTGTTGGACTTTCGTTTCTCATCCAAGATGTTTCTTCAGTTCAACTTCTAAACCTAAAGAAACTTCTTGGATGAGAAGCGTAATGTTTTCAAAGAAAAAAAAACCCAAGAAGGTCCACTTGCCTTTCAGGAAAAACATCTTTGGAACACAGAAAAAGTTACGAACTGTAACTGTCTTTTGAGGGGTGGTCAGTTGGTTGAGTTAAATATTACCAATAATAATAATTAGCAGCAACTCTGCAGTTTCAGTTTCAATGATTTATTTAAAATGTTTATATAGCCACCCATCTTATGGCAACTCCTGGTAGAACTTCATATCTAAAGGAATTGTGTTATTGTTGAATAGAGCAGTGGTTCCCAATCTTTGCAGCCTGGCTCTGCCTGGCGCACATGTGAGTGGCAGGCACACATGTGCATGCACAGCTCCATTTATGCGAGTGGCGCATGCACGCTCTCCACTCATGCAAATGGAGCTTTGCACATGAGTGGAAGGTGTTTGTGCATGCACACAAAGCTCCACTCGCCTAAGCAGCAGGCACTTGTGCTCATGTGCAAAGCTCCACTTGTGCGAACAGAGGACGCTTGAGTGGAGAGCACTTGTGCTTGCCGACAAAGTGTCACTTGCAGGACACAAGGGCCTACTGCTCATGTGAGTGGAGCGTCACACGTGCATGCTTTCCCATTTCTTCCAGTCCAGTTTTGAACAGGCCGCAACCTGGTAGTCGACTGTGGCCCAGGGGTTGGAGACCTCTGGAATAGAGCACACACCCCTGCAAATCTGCATAAGTGCAATATTTGACATCAGAACTTGTGTTTAATCAAACAAAAGAATTTTGTAGCTTTGCTTTTATTTTTCCCATTTGCCCCTCAATACTGATGAAGCATATTTACCGTTAGGTTTGGTGCAAGCCCCCAGGAGATTTACCACGTTCAGATGGTTTCCTATGTGAATGAGGATCTTCAGTTCTGACATGAGAGCCTTGTGCTCACTTGCAGTAGCTCCCTCTGAAACAAGTCTAGCGTCAGTTATTTGTATCAGTATTAGTCTTTCAATCATTCAAATTTATATTTAAGTTTCAGATGGAAGGATAAAAAACATCTACATTACATAGGAAGAACAATTCATTGTAAACAAAAGAACCCTCTCTTCATGCATCCTGTTTTTAAAGCAGTTCTTTGCAATTACATGCAACCTGTTGAATAAGGCCATTTATTTCTATGGATATTACTGTGTCAGCACAACAAAGCCTTTTTTCTTACAAATATGATGTAAATTCTTACATCAGAACTGTAAATGCACGTACTTGGGACTAAGCCCCGCTTTATGAGTTGGGATTTGCTTCTGAAAATAGAGAAAATAGAGCACTGGAAATCCACCATAGCACTGAGATCTGGTAGTTATTTACTGCAGCACAAGTCAATAGAAATGTATGGGGAAAAATATAAGTAGCATACAGTGAGGACGAGATCTTTAATGTAACTAATAAAATGACTGACTTAAAATCTATTATGATTGCTTTCCATAAGTACAGATGGACAACCTATAGTGACTACCATCAAGTAACTTTTTTTTTCTAACATCATCTCAGAGCCAAAGTGCTTATTCAGTGCAGCTTTTTGGCCCAATTAATTTGATTGGTAGAAAGTTACAGAGATACCGTAGCTTCACCCACTTCTGGTTCTGAATTTAGCTGCCACCTTTGCTAATCCCCCTCTAAACGGATTTTTCTCATGCATCAATGACTATTCACAGGAAAAAGTATTTATGTTCCCATTACATAATACTACTCTAATGATCAGTTCCTTAGACCTGAATGGGAGCATTACTACACTGAGACTGATGTGCATATCTGTGTTTCAAATTTATAGGAAAAAATAGGAACATTTACAAACTTCCATAAAAATTAATTAAGCATGCAAATTCATGATATTCTCAGTGTAAAACATGTTTGTCCCTGGGCTATAAAATATTTTTTAAGAAAAGATTTACTGTTAATTTACTTACTTTTAAATTAAGTACCAAATGCATACAATATGGACTTGATCCACTATTGTCTCATTTTGATTTTTTGCTTTTAAGTTTGTTAATTGTGGTTTGGGTAGGACCAGTACAGTTTAAGGTTGTGAATGTGATTCTGAATTATAAGCCAATACTTTACAATCTATTATTATATGAAGCAACATATAATTTTACTCTTTTATAAGGGAAGGAATGTGTCATCCTTGGATTTATAACCTTGGATTGATGATATACAGTCACTTGCTGCTTATGAACTGAATGTTTATTAATGTAATGGAAAGATTGATCACTATTATTCTGTGTGATTGAGGTTTAATGCTGTGTTTTAAAACTGAGTTGTTTTCTATATATATAATAATAAAATTCAGAAGCATATTGCTTCAGCTTAAGGCCATGATAAATATATTATGACAACTCAATACGGAGCAGCTGTAAATGGATGGATGGATAAATAAATTGAAATGATTACTTCAAAATCTAGTTCCATATCAATACTATTTATAAAGACATCAAATTTCACCTCAGGTCTCTGTGACTCAGTAGCCATTTGCCATCATTTTAGCTCTAATTTCAAATCAAAGCAAATCTAATCAAAACAAGCATTTATTATGTCTGTGATGTCAGTCATCAATTATAAATAAAAATTATATAAACTAACACATAAACACCTGTAAGAGTTTGATTTAATTTCTTATTTTAAAAAAAATTGTATACAAGTGATACTTTAACAGAACAGAAGCTCAAAGTAGAGCCTAAATTTCCCCACAGCTTGGAATTCTAACTATAAACCCCAGGACATTAAAATAATAATTTTAAAAAAATCTTCTGATACACACTGAAGCAGATGGAATGAAAATGTCTTCCTGGATCATAATGCTGGTAAACAGTACTCTGGTATTTTTTCCAACAGCTGCTGTACAAAAGGTGGCACTTGAACCTGAGCAAGACCATAGTGTCCTACTGAAGCAGATACTGATAGTACAAATTGCAATTGCAATACATTGTCAGGCCTGGAAGCCATCTTTTTCGTTGCATCTTCAGGCCTGCCACATTTACTACTGTGGGAAATTGGGGGGAGGGATTGTATGGAGATGGGTGATATATAGTCATAATAACATTTCTTTCTCAGAAAGTCAAGGACATCTTGCCCTGCACCTGGAGGGTGGAACAGGGAAGCGTCTCCAGTCGGCTCGGTGTTTGGATTGGACCATGTGATGGACATGTGGGTATTGGGTAGGGTCATGAACTTTCCTTTGGGTGGGGAAAACCTGGAAGCTTTCAGATTCAGGTTTTCCCAGATGTGCCAATATGACATTTCTAATAAAATGTAACTTTGAGAAAACTCAAGCCTTGGAGTTTTCTTTCGTTGGGGGTGTTAATTGGAACCCTGACATATATCTTATTTATTTTCAATGATTGAAAGATACAATATTTGATCATGGAAGATGCATCAGCATTTTATGATCATCTCTAATTTAATATATAATATTCAGCTCCTAGCTCTTTCACACAGGGACTAGGTAGTGCTACTTTAGTGCAGAATTTGGACTTGATTCTCTACATGACCTCTTTCAACTCTATGATGATTAGTAGTTAGTGTTACCAATTTGTATTACTAAATTTTGTAATAATAATATCAGTAATGCAGGCAAACATGATGATTTTTTCACAAAGAAGTGCTCAAAACTCCCAGAAAAATTAGAAGTACCACAGCAAGGAGAAAAGTAACTCTCTGCTGACTTTATCTACAGTAGCAAAAACACTTTTCTAATTTCAGTGGAACAGCAACTATTTCTGTACAGTGGAGGGAGAATAGCTTTAAGACCAAACTCCAATTACTAAAAGGTCCTGATTCTGTTGTAATAGCTATTACTCAATGCCTAGCCCTTTGAAATATTTTCTTTGGTTTTCCCTACCCTAATTCACATTGAGGTTAGTTTTAGAATCTCCATAGAGAATTAAAATAAATAGAGATGTAAAAGCTGCAATTTAAAATGTTAAGTTGATTAGAAAAAGCTGTTAGTACTTTCAAGTGCCTTAAGCCTTTTTATAAAATGAGATTCTATCAATATTCCATTACAGTACTTAGGGCTGAAAACATTAATCAGTTGTATTAACAGCTAAGCTACAAATAAGATATTCTGTTCTATTAATTAAAATATTAAAATTTCTTGTCTCCAATTTTCCTTCATGTTTCTTCTTTTTACTTTTAACCTGCCAACAATTATTTCTGGTAGTTTTGGTTTTTATGGAATGGTAGTTTTTTATGAAATGTCCACTAAAATTCTCATTTGTTTGCTAGATTTCTAGATTTTTATCCTCATCTCACTGGAGACAGCCAAATATTATTTTAGTCCAGTAAGATCAGATTTGTGACTTCTCTTGATCAAAGCACAGTTGAACATTCAAGAAGTGATGAATGATTGTTAAAATCATGGGAAAATTGTCTTCCAGAGACAATTAGTAGCTTGATGGATATTTCCAGATAGAGCACCAATATTCTCATATTTATAGAATCCATTTATTTTCCCTACCTTTCAGCATTTTAACTGCCACGGTTTCACAGCTGTTGCTTTTGTTAATTCCAAATGCAGAGGCTTCCATTACTTTCCCAAAAGCCCCATGGCCCAGGACTTTACCTGAAAAAAAAGTAAAAGGAGAGTGCAAAGCAGGCTTTAAAAAAATCTCAGAGTGCAATTGGAGGAATTTATATAACTATTCACAATGACTTGAATGAGACTCAAACAAAACAGGAAATCGAGACAACAAAGAAATAAAGGTATGAAAAGGAAGAGGAAATAATGGCATTTTCACCATCTACAGGTGGTGCTGCCTTTTCACAGTAAGGGTAAGAAGAGGAAATGAGAAAGAGGCAGAGTCAACAAAGCAAAGGAAGGAAATTGCTAGCTGAAGCGGGATGTCATGTCTTGCTTTTGAAAAGAAAATACCAGAAAAGTGAGGGCACTAGACTGGAAAAGATGGCACTTCAGTAACTGCTGTATCCACTCTCCATATACCTTTGAGTAGATCCACCCTGGCTGTATTCATACTGCAATCCAGAACACTGTGGATGTTGGGTTGAGGCAACAAAAACTGTAGATCCTATGAGTTGCTGTTACAGTACAACTCAACTTGTGGTACATACCCTTATCAGCAATCGGGATTGCCCATGATTGCTAGAAAGTGTTTACAACTATTCCTCTCTCATCAGCAAACCCAATGTTTTTGTGTACCTAATCGAAGTCTCTCCCGAGGAAATTCCCATTTGTTGGAATCATAGGTCAGGTATTCACACTGTTCTTCCAAAGGAACTTCATTTGGATTCATGATAATGGAAAGGTAGCCTGTCTTGATATCAGCATGAGCAGGCTGCAACACAAGAGAAAGATTGTGAAAGACTAGCTTGTGGTCATTTTGCAAAGGGCATGTGACATTGTTTAGTTTTCTTCGAATCCTGATTCTTGACACTGGCTCTGATTGTCTTAGCAAAAATAAAAATGGTTCTGACATCTAGTCACTCTATATAACATCTGCTAGAAACAGATTCATTGTGAGAAACTTTATTTTCCTATTAAGTGTGCTACACTTTATTTACAAAACAAACAAACAAACAAACAGCATGGGCAAATGACAGAGAAGGGGGTTCTATTTGGTTCTTTTCCACAGCAAGGCCAACATTATTCAATCATGGCTGCCAGCCACTTTTTCTCCTGATAAAAAGCAGATATTTTTTGCCTGAAGGAGAATAAAAGCATGACAGTACTGGAATGGGACTACAGAAATGGCTAGCCTATGTTATCTTCCCCAACAAGATGCCTTTCAGATGTATCTGCTTACATTCCTCATTTAAATATTAGTAAAATATTTTTACTAGTAAAATATTCATCTGATTTGAAGGTTGGAGCTGTTTACGATTCTGTTTGCTACTACACCAAATCAAACTCGTTAGACGGAGGATGGAAAAGAAACCTTACTCTCTTGATGTTACAGAAGATGAGGATCAAGAGAATCCAGAAGAAGATGGCAATAACCCCAGTTCCGATTAAGATTACGATTTCCACATTGGTCCTGTCATCTGAGCCTATAGGTGAGGAAGATCATGAACAAAAGAAATAGAAGAACGGTTATAAATAGGCATATTAACAAATCAAGGATATACATAGAGAAAGCCAACACACAGAAAGAGCCAAAGAGGAATTGTTGGGAATTTTCTATATTTTCTTTTGATTGGGCTAGTTAGGAATAACTTTTTAGGATATAAAAGATGGAGAATGAAATTTGTTTTACTGCCCCAGTATGGCAAAAGGACTTCCTTCCTTCCAAATTGTTTAGCTTTCTTCTGCTGCTGCTTTATTTCCAAATAAACCAATCTCTCTATATGATCAGAGGACTGAAATTAGTAATAGTACCTTCTACCGAAACACTGGCAGAGGAATTCACACAACCTTTGGCATTGCAGACACTGCATAGGTAAAGACCAGCATCTTCTTCTCGCACCCTTTGGATACTGAGCCTCTGATTGAAATCTGCCAAGTCAATCCCTGAAACACGGAGGAAAAAAAAGGTATTCAGTTATGAATAATAAATCAACACCAGTCCTTTTTTATCTTCATTCCTAAATTTATATACTATTTCAAGCAGCTGATTCTAAGTACCAGTGCCCATCATTGGATCTTTCTTTCTTTCTTTCTTTCTTTCTTTCTTTCTTTCTTTCTTTCTTTCTTTCTTTCTTTCTTTCTTTCTTAAGCTTATATAGCTGCCAATCTCATGAATACGACTTTGGGTCGCATACAATAAAAACTGAACAATTGAAACATAAGTATAAGTAAAACCACGGGAGAGTATCTTCAAGGTCCTACATGCAACATAGACGTTTCATGGACTCCCTGAGACCAAATTAAGGTTAATTTATGAAAAATCAGTAGAGTTGAGGCCAATCTCACATGGGGGGGGGGAGATAAAGTTCCACAGGGCAGCTGTTTGCCTCCTGTGTCCTGTCAGATGTCCCTCCAGTTTATTCTGATGGGATGGGTAAATATATCTAGGAGAGGGGGTACCTGATATGACTTGGTCCCATGCCATTAAGGTCTTTAAAGGTCAAAACCAGCACCTTGAACTGAACCTTAAGCAGATTGGCAACCAATGCATCTCTGGAGCAGAGGTGTAACATAAGCAATGCTGGAAGCACACATAACTGCCTGCAATGTCACATTTTGCACCAATTGAAGCTTTAAGGCTCCAGATATTCTTCAATGGAAGCCCCATGGAGAGTGCATTAAAATAGTCCAGTGCTTCCAAAATGTTTTCCTTCATTATCCAAAACTGCTAAACAGAAAATTCTTTTTACCCAGTGTAAGTAAACTCTTTTAAGTCAATTTAAATATCCAATCTGTTGTGATTGGATAATAAGTTTTTGTGTCATGATGTCATACCTAAAGAAAAACCACTTTTACCCAGGTTTCGGAAACACTGCAATTGTCTGTTTGGGATGTAACCACAACATGAGTAACTGAGATAAAACCTTATTATCATTAGTAGTAATACTGTAGTAATAGTAGCAATAGTATTTTCCTTATAATTAGCACTTGGACTTTCTAAAACCATATGTTCCCATACCAAAGTAATATCTATAAAACACTGGTATCCATCCATTTGGATGTAGTCAGGAAACAATCTACATAGAAGATAGCATGCTTTTTCAAAGTAATAGTAATATACATGTAATAAATTACATTCGTAATGTGAGAGTCAATTTTCAGAGGAAAACAAGCTGAAAAAATTGCCAAAGCAAGAATAAACAGAATCTGGATCTTGCATCCAAAAGAGGAGGTCTTTTTCAAACTTGGTGCAAATCTATCTTCTGTTTTGCTTAAGAATTTAATTTAGGCCATGTACCCTGAAAGCACCAGGTTGGTGAATGTTGCTTTTATGCATGCAAATAGTTTATTTGGATTGCAGCCCATATTTCAAGCATGGGCATTAATGTGTTTGTAGGAAAGGGAAGGTTCAAAGAAACCGAAGGAATAAATTCTGAGTTGCCTGTTTGTTGCTTGGAGGTATACACAAACTCTTCCTAATAATTTATATTTTTTTGTATATTTTCAGATTCTATGTACTAATTAAAGATATTTTTTCTTATACATTGTTGTATAAACCTACAGGGATATGTGAACTATTTTGAGGATATACTGTAGCACCAGGTGTCTGTCCTTCCTTCCTTCTACCACCCACCCATCTTGAATGGTTTGAAACTTTCAAGCTTCTGCACTTCTAGTGATAGCTGTGCAAGTATTCTATCCACGAATGTTCCATTCCTTAAACCCATAAAACTAACCAGCCATACCTGAGACTACTTCAACCAGCTTTTCATCTTTATACCAGTTGATGTTTGGAATGTGCACACCATCCACCTTGCAGCGCATTTCTATAGAATCACTCACGTTCACCAGGATGTTTGACAGGTTCTGTTTCAACCTGGGCATCTCTAAAGCTGCAGGAATGATATTAAGAGAATGAAGATGAAATGCAACAAATGTGAGAATAAAGAACAGGTACTCTGTACGGTGGGAGCTGTACAGCTATACTTGAAGACAGCATGTTACAAATAGCTTAAAAAGTAGAAAATAAAAAAAATGAATCTTGGCCATGGCAAATCAAAGGAAAGATCGCTCTTAATCCGTAAGAAAGATTGTGCTTAACCCATTGCTCTTGTGCCATTTCTAGTATACTATGTGATAAAATGAGGCCAATTAAAATAATTTTCAGGTGATCAAGATCTTAATTTGCTTTGAAATCCAGTTGAAATATAACCTTCCTGAACAGCATAACATGCTGGATTCTCCTAATAATTTGCATAGTATTTTTTCTAAAAACTGGAATATCTGGCTCTAATTATCCATGCATCATTCCTCCAGCACTGTTTCAATCTCAATATGTAATTTTTCCTCTCCAAACACTTCTGTTATTGTTTTTTTGGTGACTGTAGTTTCTGGGCACAACTGGCTTATTTTGTTTCAATCTAGTAGTAACATTATAATTGTTACCAATGCAAATGGCAAGAAAACAGAACCTGTTTTACAATATTTTCCCTTATGTCATTTTTTTCAAATTTGCAGGCAGGAAATCCATGGTTACTCTTTTTTCATTGTGCATCTACCCAACTGCATAAATATTAAACATGATACAATATCGTTTCTATAACTGCATTCCTGCTCAGTTAAAGTAAGCTATAAGAGCAACATGAATGGATAGAGGAAATTAAAAGGCCTACTGCTTTAAGAAAAGCAACATAAAATGGCAATTTCTTCTTTTCCCCCTGCCATTACTGCCCTATAGATAACCTGTAGCATGTACGCATGCTATAAATACAAATGCTGAAATACATGCTACATATTTCTCTCTCACACATGGATAGCATCCATTAATGATAATACAACATTAGCTTCCTTTATAAACAATATTGCACCGCTTTCACTTTTGGTGATTTCTTAATATATCTGTTGACTCACATCTTCTAAATGTATATTTTCTAAATGTATATTTTCACCAGGTTTTTCTCCTTCAGTTAGGATTGTTAACCAACTTTGAATTATGATTTTATGAAGCAAAAACTCTGGCTTATCACTAACATTATCAATGAAGTTATTGTGCTTTAGCTAAGCAGATAAATTGTGCTAGTGTTAAAGGAAAATAAATATCTGTCCACAATTCTACATAAAAACATAAGCACATGGGCGCATTTCTTCTTATGAACATAAGATTTGAATAAGAAATGTAATAAGTCTATTACCAAGCAAGTCTCCTCAGAATAATCTGAATCCAAATGACTACCGGTGCATTTTGGGAAACGGTGTAACTCTGGACATTTAAGATCACATCAATTCACAAAAGCACCAGACCTGCTTTGAAATAATGAGGGAGACATATTTTGTACTTGGACAACGTTTTATTTGTCAGCCATTACTTTTTCCCTCAGCATATCTACTGCTATGAGGACTCAGATTATTTCCATCAAAAAAATCCAATTCCATCTGCCTCAAGTCTCCAATAATCATCTATGTTCCATGAAGAAATATGTGGAGAGAGAGATCTATAACTCAAAGATTAATGTCTGCTCATTTCAATTCAGAATAAATCTAATTAATTAGTATTCTTCACAGTGTTACCCTTGTTTTGCATTAGCCAAACATGCATGTTTCTGTGCATCTTTCAGCATAACAAGGTTTTCCCTATCAAATTGACTTTCTGAGTGGTCCTTACCGTGTACAGAGATATATCTTTTATGGCAGTGTTTTTCATTGTTTTCTCTGTTTTGCACTTCACATACATAGTCTCCTTCATCTTCTAGAGAGATACTTGGGATGGTGAGTGTCAAAGCAGCATAATTGGAGTTAGGTTTGAAATTCAATTCGCCCTGCAGCTTCATTGCATAATGGTGGACATTCTTGCAATCCAGGACTAGAGGGTTGCCCTCTTCATAATTTAATCTTGAGAGATTGAGCCGGTACCACTGCAGGTTTTCATAGGTATAGTTATCGGCATTGCAACTTAGTCTCACATCTTGTCCCTCAATGGGCTCCTCAGAAGGCTCGGACTCGATTTCAAATCCATTTGGTATGGCTGCCAAGAAAGCAAGAAAAGAAAACAAACATTCAACCACTAAAACAGATGCGATTTTACTAATGCTAAAATGCCTGTTTCCAATTCTTCTCATATAATACTACTGCCTTTATTTACTTTGGGTAACATGTTTTACAATTATAGCATTTTACACATTTATTTTAACAGAAAGATCTCTGAAATTTGGGCCTCAAATATTCTGGTTGCACTGTGGCTTTGCTTTGTGTGTACACACACACACAATTGTGGAGTCCTTGGTGCTCTGTGAACTCGGTTGTTTGCTTGCAGACATTTCATTACTCAAGCAGGTAATATCATTAATGCTAGTAAGTGTAGGGTTTGCTTCCTATTTATATACAATAGCTTGGTCTGTCTGCTGGTGGAGGTGTGGTTTTCTCCTTGGTTATTAGGGTATTGTTTTCTATTTAATTGTTGGTATGGTGTTAGCCTGGGATGTGGTGGCTCAGTGGCTAAGATGCTAAGCTTGTCAATCAAAAAGTCGGCAGTTCAGAAGTTTGAATCCCTAGTGCTGCGTAATGGGGTGACCTCCTGTTACTTGTCCCAGCTTCTGCCAACCTAGCAGTTCGAAAGCACGTAAAAAATGCAAGTAGAAAAATAGGGACCACCTTTGGTGGGAAGGTAACAGTGTTCCGTGCACCTTTGACGTTTAGTCATGCTGGCCACATGACCATGGAGAAGTCTTCGCACAGTGCTGGCTTTGAATTTCGGCTTTGAAATGGAGATGAGCACCACTCTCTAGAGTCGGGAACATCTAGCACATATGTGCGAGGGGAACCTTTACCTTTACTTTATGGTGTTAATCCCACCTTATCTGGGTATTAGGGAACAAACTCCACACTCATTAGCATTGATGATTTTTGTCAGGTAACTAGATGTTTACAAGCAAACAGCCAAGATCACAAAACTCTGCAGTTCAACCCTGAGCTATATATATTCTCATCTGTTGGAAAGACAGAATTGAAACAAATGATCCATAAACAACTTTAATCCAGGCAATGGTAAAAGAATTACTATGATTATATAACTACATCTTCACACTGAAATAATGTCAAGTTCTGTGTTATTAAAGGGAAATCAATTTACAGGCATTATAGTACTGATAAATAGTTCAGATTAAAATCAAGTCCTACTATTTCATTGGCTAAATTCATATAACATGCTTATCTCAAATCCTAATTATCAAAACACAGTGATTATATTCACGTAATACTCCATGCCCAAATTTCAGTTATGGCTTAACATGATTGAATGCTCTGTTAACACAATGGATAATCGCACTCTGAAACCATTAAACCATATTTTAGTTTAGCTTAATGGTTGTGCGAACTGCTGTCTATGGGGTCTCACATTTGTTCCATTAGTAAACAAAGATGTTTTCTGGAAGTCCTATAGATTCAGTGAGCAAAATTCAAGAGCTCAGCTTCTAAAATCAAAAGTTTGTTGATTCTATTCAATAGGCAGGGCACTAGGTGGTGCTACTGTACCAGAAACACTTGGGAATGGCAGTTTTTAAAGATAAGCAGCTTTTTAAGATAGATAACCTGAATGTGTATGTGTGCTGATAGAAGGGCAAAACTTCTCTTTGCTCTAAAACATCTCTCAATTTGCTTCTCTACCTCACATGACTTTCAGCATATAATGTCTTAAATATTTTGTCATAGATGTTTTTGTTCAGATAAAGCACTTTAAAATACAAACCGAAACTGTGCAAACTCAAATATATAGATTTTTTTAATGTAAAATTTTCAAAAGTCTAAGTTTTAAAATAAAAATTTCAACAAATTTTGGTTCTGATAATGATTTGGACTAGCAAATAATAAATATATGTTTTAACACTCTGTATTGCTTAATTACGAAGACACAATACCAAACATACTTTGACAAACAATTTCCATTCAGTGGTTTCAAAGAGATTAAGGAGTCTTCGTTAAATCCTTTAAATGTTATATAACAGGTTGTTTAAGTGAATTCTGTTTTTAAGATACTCACTTGTTACATAAAAGTATATCAATCGTTCATCACGACCTACTTTGTTGGAGGCTACACACTTATACATGACAGAAACATTGGCTTCTTGGATGATTAAGTTGCTGATGGTCTGGGAAAAAAAGAAGAAGAATATGAACAAATATAGATTTTTTTCAAAGATTTTTTTTTAACCTGCCTTATTTTTATTTTTTATTTTATTTATTATTATATTTACATGCCTGTTGTAGTGACTCTGGTGGCTTACAGCATGATAAAAAGATAACAAAGAAAACAAAACAATTTAAATTAAGAAAGATTAATAAAGGCTAAAAAACCAAGAGGATGGGCAACATGGGGTGGGGATCTCTCTATCTCATCAGCCACCCTCAGCCCTAGTGCACTCCTACTGGGGCCACAAGTTAACTAGCGGAACCAGGTCTAAAGGCTCTTCCTGAAGGCCAGGAGTTTATAAAGAACTCAAAGGGGCATACATGCCTAATACTCCTTCCTTCTCTTATTTTCCTCACAACAACAACTTGGTGAAGTGACTTGGGCTGAGAGAGAGTGACTGGCCCTAAGTCACTCAGCTGGCTATCATGACTTAAGACGGGGCTAGAACTCACCACTTTTTAGCCTGATCCCTTAACCATTAGATCAAACTGTATTGTAACTCCAAGGTTTTAACTTGGAAAGATATAGGACTTTCACCCATCCCTACATGTTTTTAAAGAAGATTACTATCCCAGTAGCTCTTCTTTCCTGTGGAAAATTGCATAATAAAAATGTAGACAACTACATTAATATTAAATCGGATAAATCTCCATTGAGCAATATCTTCTAGATACAGAAGTTGTATGAATACCCTAGTGCAGATAGGTGCCAGAGTTTCAATAACAAAACAATTGTAATTAGTTAATAAGACAATGGAAGCTCACGATGGATGCATAACCTGGATAGCTGTAGATTATTCTGTACTTCTGAAATAAAACTGTGTTTCACAAATATGGCCATATATTGTTGTTAACTTCTTCACATTATTAAAGAAATGTGAAAAGTTTTAAATTCAGCTTTGCTTTCTTTTTCATTATGTCTGTCAACAACCAGAATATAGCGATTAGTGAATCAGAATTCCTGTTCAGCATTTCCACAACAACAAAAGGATAGCTCTAAGTGAGAAACATCATATTTTTTCTTAGCATCATGCAGATATGAAAAAGTCCAGAGAATAGTCAGGAAATTCATGAAATTATTAAACCTAATGAAGTTTTGTTCCAAAAGGCATCTACAGGAGAGATTTCTTGGAACAACTGTTGAAGGGAAAATATTGTTTTCAGAAAGAAAATAGTTTTATTGAAAATTTTATTGAAATTAAAATTTATTTAATGTATAATAATTGATTTCCTGTTTTCAGCCTCCTATTAGTCCTTCAACAACTAAACATAAATACACACTTTCATAAACAACACCAAAAAGCAAACTATTTGCCTGATTCATATGCTCATTCAATATAGTCCGAATGACATTTTAATATATTTTGATCCTTCCAGAAAAGATACTGAATATTTAAAATTCCCAACAAATCTTTCCTAACTAATTCTGTAATGCATCAAAATTTATTTACATGGGTAAATATTGGTAAGTGTAAGCTCAATTTATTTTAATGGAGAAAACTTTTTACTAGTTTAGTTACCTTGTCTAATTCAACAGTGGTAATGTCTTAAAGGGGCAGATGCCCATTATATATATATATATATATTTGATTTTATTTATATGCCACCCTTCTCCGGAGACTCAGGGCGGCTTACAATGCGTTAAGCAATAGC
>JANHZT010005827.1:205828-216680 GCA_032468215.1 Stegonotus admiraltiensis | reverse complement strand
CTTGGGGGCCCCGAAAGCCTTACTAAGCAGGTATATACAAAAGTATGAAGGCTATTGCTTAATGCATTGTAAGCCGCCCTGAGTCTCCAGAGAAAGAGCGGCATATAAATCGAACCAATAAATAAATAAATGTACCATGACAAAGGCAGAATGCTGTTGCTACACAAAGGCAAGTGCAGGGCGCTTTGCTCCTGCAGTAAGGCTCCGCCCATCACCACCACCGCAACAGGGCAACAGCTCTTTCATCCCTCTGCCACGACAGGGTAACAGGGAGCTGCAGAAGAGGGTGAAAGAGCTGCATGGGTTGCATTGTGGCTCCACATCATAATGGGCTTCAGGAGGAGTACAGGACCCTGCCTCCCCCATTGTGAAGTGTGTGAGTGAAAAAGTTCACTCAATCAATTCCAACTTCTCAAGACCTTTTTCTTTTGTGAGAAGTTGGAATTAATTGAGTGAAACACAATGGAGAAACACGATTGGAGCTGGGCTGAGGTGACGGCGTGCATGCCCAGAGAGAGGGCTCTGTGTGCTATGTCTGGCATGCGTGCCATAGGTTTGCCATCACCATCATCATCATAGGGTCTCCTGCTGGAGTAGGGGATTGGACTAGAAGACCTCCAAGGTTCTATTCTGTTCAACTCCCTGATTGCCTCCAGAAGTTGTGGGTGCTCCATCACTGGAGGTTTTCAAGAAGATATTGAACAGCTATTTGTTTAGAATGGTTTAGAGTAGGGGGTTGGACTCTAAGGTCCCTTCCAACTCTGTTATTCTGTTAATGTGTGGAAAACCAATTAAACATCTTGAGAGCTCCTCCAGAGATAGAGAATGTACAACTTTTGCAGGCCAACTATTCCACTGCTGTACAGGTGTTACTGTCAGAAAATTTTCTAAATAATTTCAGTGTAGATCCATTGTTTCTGCTCCTCATTTCTATGAGAATGGAAAATACTTCTTGATCACCTTTTCTCTGGCATCTAAACCCTGATATTCCATTTACTCCCCCCCCCACACACAATCGGCCTTCTTTTCTCCAGGCTGAACATCTGAAATTCCTTCAGCTTTCCATCATAGAGATGTCCTCACATTCATGTATCTTCTTTGTTGCCTTCCTCTGAAGTTTTATAAGCTGCCAAACTGTATTACTTCCATCTCATCTTATGTTTGACATCCAGAATGGAACAGGAAAAAGCAGACCAAGATAATTGCATTAAGAATCTCTATCACTAAGTTCAGAAGAGTCACTGGACAGCCAGTGGAGTAGCCAGGCCTACAGAGAATTTGAAATAAATGCATTGGGTGTTATGCAAACTAGCATTTCTCTGTTAGTTATTTAAAAATATTTTTATTGGAAAGAGAGTTGCTTTAAGGAATCCACTCATTAAAATTATTAGTACAGAATGGTTTTTCTTTTCAGGCTAGTGCTGAAACTTGTCCAAAGAAGGCCTGCTTTAATAAACAGTAGCAGGGTCATCTGTGTAGGGATCAAATAAGTCAAGATGGCAGTCAGAATCACACAAACTTCTGCAGGTTAAACAGGGCGAGACTTCAATGACATGGGCATGGATGCTAATCCTTCCTGACAATCCCTGTGAATAGCAGAAAGGTGCTGTTCTTACACAAAGTCCAAATCATTTTTGAACATAACAATTTTAATCACTAATGATATGAATGCTGGAGAGATAGAACCCAGATGGCCTGGTTGATGCTATAGTGGAACAATAATCTGGCTATTTTCTACCATTTCAATAACAAACATAACTTTTCTCCCCCTTTGTATTGTTTTGGTTTCCCTACAGGGGAAGACAGAAGAGTGAATGTCATCAGATTCAGAGAAATTCAACAGATAATATCATTGTTCAATTTAGAGAGCTTCTTTCTGTCAGATAATGTTTTATCTAATCAGATAATAAAAGTTTCTGCTTTTCTAAGTGTCACGTTTTTGTTCTTTTTGTTCTATTTTATCGTGTGTATCATAAAATAAAATATCCATTTATATTTTATTCCATTTTCTCTGACCCCCATTGTGCCAAGCAAGACAATCAAGAATGGTTATTATGCATATGTGAGAGACTAAGCTGGAATTTGAGCACAGTTCTCTCTAACTCTTCACGAGCCATTGTCCTCTTCTGTTTCAACTCTAAAAATGATTGGCTTCCTTGCAAAATTTTATAACCATCCTTAGCAGTGGAAAAAGACAAGGGGAAAATATCCACCATATTTGAAACCTCAACTGATTTAGCTGATTGCTAACAATTTGGAAGATAGACTCAAGATTCAAAAGGTGTGATGTCAGAGCATTTGCAGCATGACTACTTGTAGGAGACAACCCAGGAGCAAAACACAGCGCTCAGAGATTTAGTTGTGTAACAATGGTTTATATACAAGACATATACAGAAATATACGTGGTAGGCAAATACCTGACAAGCACCCAATCTTCTTCTTAACTCTACATGGAGAATTTAGCAATGAATACCAGACACAAGGAGAGAGACTAAACCCTCTCCTGGCTCCCTTATATAAACACCTCTTAAAGTGGTAAACACTTTTGTGGACCCCTTCATAGTCTAAAACTGGCTATACCAATGCTGATACATCTTCATTGCATCAGCCGTACATCACAGCAGCTTTACAGTTGCATCAGCTTTACAGCTGGTCAGCTCTTACATCTCAATACCTTAACGTGATGTCTCTGGTAGTTGTTGGATCAGAACAGAAGGCTTTTGACCAACTTGAGCATTGGGTCCTACCCAAGAAGATGCAGCACAACGATGAGAAAAGTAAGGTCCTGAACTTAGGCAGGAAAAATCAAATGTATAGGTGGTACCTGGCACAACAGTAGTAACTAGGAGAGGGTTCTAGTTGTCCTAATGAACCACCACTTAAGTATGAGAGAGCAGTATACTGCAGCTGCCAAAAAAACCAATGCAGTCCTAAGCTGCATCAACAGTGGGATAACATCAAGATCACTGCACTAATGAGGGCATACCTGGAATCTAGTTCTATCACCACAATACAAAAAAGATACTGAGATTCCAGAAAGTGTTCAGAGAAGAACAACAAAGGTGATAAGAGTTCTGAAAACAAAATTGTATGATGAACAGTTGAGGGAGCTAACTATTGAAGAGAAAGATTAGGGTTGACATGGTAACAGTCTTCCAGAACTTGAGAGGCTGTCACAAAGAAGATGGGGTTGATTTATTCTCCAAAGCACCAGTGGGCAGGACAAGAAGTAATGGGTGGAAGACAGGAGGCCGGGGCAGGCTACGAAATGAGCCTGCTTGGAGAAAATATCAATCACGGTCCAGATTATGGTGTTTCATCCACTCTCTGGGAGTTCCACTATAAAATCCATTGCTATTTCCTCTCATGGTCACAACGGCTAGGCTATTGTTTTTCAAAAAAGTTTTGTTTTGCTGTTTTGATTTCTTATGCCAATTTTTCTTTTTCTGTTAAATTCAGCTTATGCTTTATTATTTCTATTTGGTTTTTTAGATTTCCAATTTGTAGCTCTTTTTGTAGTTCTAATTCAAGTTTTTTACGTTCTTCTAATGTATTTTGCTGTTGTCTTTTTTTCCTATTTTTTCTTGCTATATAAGTTATAGCTAATCCCCTGATGTATGCTTTGGCTGTGTCCCAAAGGTTTTGCAATTAAGTCTCTTCTTTTTTATTCTCCTTGAAGAAGAATTCAATTTCTTTTACTGTTGTTTGTATACATTCTTTATCTTTTAGTATAGATTGATTCAATGCCCACCTTGACATTTTCTTTAGCCCCTTCCAACTGACTTTTATTGGGTTATGGTCAGCCCATATATTAGTTTCCATCTCTATCTCTTGCACATTTGTTCTCAATTCCAGTGACATCCATATCATATCAATTTTAGACCATGATTTATGCCTACTTGAGTAGAATGTATACTGGTTTTTCCCTGGATTTGTTTCTCTCCATATATCCTGTATACATATTTCCTCTATTTTAAAAAAAAGCCCTATTCCATTTTTTTAAAAGTCCCCAGAAGGGTCTGCCTTACTTTTTCCCCTGATTTGCTACTTCTAGAGTCCAGTTTCATATCTACAATTGCATTAAAATCTCCTACCACACAGATACTTTCATATTCCATTTCAATTATCTTCCTATGGAAGATATATATTTTAATAGAATTCTTCTTGTTTATTGTTTGGCGCATATATTGCTATCAAAAGTATCTGTTTTTGGTTTATCACTATCTCCACCATCAAGATTCTTCCTTCTTCATCTGTATATATCTGTTTAGAATGTATTGTTTCCTTAATATATAAAGTTACCCTTCTTTTCTTTTGTTGTGCTAATGAGCTTGGCTACTTGTAATAGTCCAGGAGGCTTTCCAGGCCTTTTTTTCATTGTGGCACATACCACACAGCTCTTTACATAGCTTTCAATGTCCTTTCTCATTCCTGGCCACTAAAATTGCCTTTGTGCCAAATGCCATGTCTTTAGAAATCCAAAGTGCCCAGCTTATTTGGCATCATGGCTTCATTGCAGAACTTGGACCCAGAGGGTTCTGGGGATGTATAATTTGGGACTTTTCCATGCTAACTTGTCATGGGAGGTTAGTAGTTGTTTGTTGTCCTTGAACCAGGGGTCAGCTTGCAACTCGGTTCTGAACTTCTGGGTTAGCTCCCCCCTGGCTTGCTCAGTCATATTCAAGCCTGCTGCCTTGTAGTGATCTGCGCTGCCTTCTGAGGAATGATGGCATTGACTATTTCTTCATCGCTGCTTTTGTACTGGAGCATTTGGGATAGGGCATCCACTAGGAAGTTCTTCCCCTGGAGATGTATTTTAGAGTGAAATCAGATTGAATAATACTGTTCCCCCCGAACTTGTTTGGGTGAGTTTCTGAGGAGTCCTGAGGGCCTCCAGATTCTTGTCTATACTTCAAATGGCACTTGGCTTCCCTCTAGGATGTGCCACCAGGTTAATAGTGCCCACTGGATGACAAGAGCCTCCTTCTCCCACACTGCCCACCTTTATTCAGGATCACTAAATTTTCTGGAGGTGTAGGCCCATGATTGGAGGTTCCCTTCTTTATTTTTCTGGAGAAGAATGGCTCCCACTGCTGGATGACAAAAGGTTCTTCGGGGCTGGGCTGTTTTAGGACCAGCTCCTCTACAAATAGCTGCTTGAGCTTCTCAAATGCCCCCTGGCACTTCACAGTTCATTCTACCAGTTGGTTGGGCCATGGTTTGGCTCCTCCTTTTCCTGTTTGTAGTAGTTCAGTGATCAGTAAGGTTGTTTTTGTGAAAGAGAGGAGGAACTGTCAGTAGAAGTTTGCAAATCCCAAAAAGCTTTGCAGTTCCTTACAGGTTCGAGGAGGTTGCCATTCCAAGATGGCTTTTTCTTTTCCAGGGTCCATCTCCACCCCTTCACTTGATAGCCTAGGTAGTCAAGGCAATTCTTGTGGAACTCGCATTTTGTCAATTTAGCGTATGGTTTGCGACCAGGAGTTTTTTCAATACATGGCAGACCAGTTTGACGTGCTCCTCCATTGTCTTGGTGAAGATGAGGATGTCATCTAGATAAACTAGGACCCCCTTATACAGATGCTCACACAGCACCTCATTAATCAGTTGCATGAAGACAGCCATGGCTCCCTGGAGACCGAATGGCATTACTTTGAACTGGAAACTCCCCAGTGGGCAGTTAAATGCCATTTTCCATTCATCCCCCTCTTTAATTCTTACTCTGTAGTATGCTTCCCTTGGCTCTAGCTTGTTAAAAAATTTTCCTTTTGATAGGTGGGCCAGCATGTCCTTCATAAGAGGGAGAGGGTACATATTTTACACACACACACACACACACACACACACACACACTGTTTATCCCTCTAAAATAGATGCATAATCTCATTGTCCCATCTTTTTTTCCCTTGAACAGTACAGAAGTGGCCACATGGGACTTTGCTGGTTGAATGAAACCCCTAGCTAGGTTTTTGTCGATGTACTCCCTTAGCTCCTTCATCTCTTTTGGGGTCATGGAGTACATTTTTGGCTTGGGGAGTTTTCCTCCCAGAAGGATCTCAATAGCACAATCTGTGGGGTGATGGAGGGGGGGGGGTAGCACATAGCATTCTTTCTCAGTGAATACACCTGCTAGGTCCCTGTACTTTTTGTGGATTAGCTGGATCCCTGGGGGTCATTCTGATGCTGCTTTCAGGCATTTGTTTCCTTCAGCTGTACCTCAGTGTTGGACAGCTCTTCCCCCACAGCTGCTTTGAGGAAGAAGAGGGTCTCTTCCTAGCCTCATTTTCCTGTTTCCCCACCAAATCATTGGGACCCCTTTGTCTAGCCAGGACAATCCCAGAATTACTGATTTGGTCATTTTCAGAACTATCATGAATCTGCTAGTTGCCCTGTGTTGGCCCATCTCTAGCTACACTGGCTCAGTGAGGTGCATTGCAGGGTACTCTCCTATCAGTGATCCATCAACCTGCTTGAACCTCATGGCTTGGGACAGTCCTTTTGCTCAGATCCCTAGCTTCAGCACTATCAGTAGGCTAATTAGGCACCAGATACAGCCTGAGTCTATTAGGGCATCCACCTCTCCCTGAATTCTTTTCTTTGGCACCATGATTTTAGCAGGGATGGCAAAGGGGTGGATAGCTTCACTTACCATCGGGTCACTTTCACTCTCGTCTTCGCTGTCATAGGAGGCAGGCTGCTGGTCCCTCTCAATCGGAGTTCCCTCTCCCTTGCTTGAGGGAGAGAAGACCTTAATGGCCTGGTGCACCAAGCTTGACTTTTCCCGGGCTTTCTGTAACAGCTTTTTTGGTCTGGTTGATAGAGTTGGGGTTGTTTTTGGCTGGGGTGTGGGTGCCAGGCACTCAGTGGCTCGATGGCCCAGCTGGGCTTACCTGAAGCATTTGATGGGGGCTCCAGTCAGGGTAGAAGGAGGGCCAGTGAGTGGAGTAGTGGTGGTTCATCAACCAAATTGGCAACTCTCTTGGCTCTGCTTGGGTTTTGGTTCAGGTGTGCTGTGCTTCTTGCATTGCTTTGTCTATTGCCATAGCCATCCAGTACCACTCATGGGTCTGCTCAGGGACTCCCCAGTACATGCAGGCCTGCAGTAGCTCTCGGTCCAAGCCTTATTTAAAGTGGTAGACCAACAGTCGATCCTGCCACTGCCTCAGTTTGCTGACTACTCTGCAGAACTCCTGAACATATTCTTTCACCAGTCAGCCTCTCTGCTTCAGGTCTTGTATTTCTACTTCAGCCTGTAGGGCTTAGGAGTCACCTTCAAATCTGGCTCTCAGTTCCTCTAGGAAGGCACCAATGTTCCACAGCTCTGGTGTGTCTTCTTTGTGGAGTCTCATTACCCATGGAGATGACTTTGGTTTCCACGAGAAAGTTCTTTGTTGTGTCTAACAAGGTATTCCAACCTCCTTCCCCCCCTTCCCTTTCTGTGTGGCAAATGGAATAGTAAAATGGATTCTGCCCGGTTCAGTTCAAAGTTGACACTATGGTATTTTCCCAGTTGGATGGTACCATAAGTGGCAAAGTGCCAGCGCCTTGTCTGACCAAACCCATAAAGCTCAAGGCTGGGGCCCCTATAGAGACTATTAGCTTGATTGTAGCCCCTGGGATGACAGAAGTTGTGGTCCTAGGGCTAGTGTGGTGGAGAAAATGAAACCCCTTTGTAAAGTGGGATAGGACCAAGTGGCAGAGAAAAGATAGACTCGAAATATTACACTGTATGGAACAAATGGCATGAATGAATAAATCAAAAACATTAAAAAAAGAAGAGTAAAAGCAAAAGTTTGTAAGATAAGAAAACTAACAAATAGACACCGCCAATAAGAAGTAATAAGTTACTTTTTATATATGTAGATATAAAGACACGTATATGTGTGTGTGTATATATATATATATAGTAGTCTGCATTGTCATATTGTATGTTTTCTTTTTTCTTTTTCTTTTCTTTTTCTTTTTCTCTTTTTACTCTTTTACTCTTTTTCTATTTTTCTTTATGTTATATTTTATAATATATGAAGTTAATGTAATATTTTATTCTTTTATACTTAATAAAGTTTGTTTTTTTTAAAAAAAAAGGAGCTTCCTGTTCCAGGGTCACAGTGGCAATGTGGCAGATTAGCCTCATGAGGTATCCCCTGAGACAGCAGCTGAGCTGATTAATTCTGGTGTTAATTGGCTGAGTGAGGGCCACACAGGCCCTTTGTAATACTTGAAACATAGTCTTTGTAGTAGTATTGCACAGGCTAACTAAAATGGGGCTTCTTGTACTTTAAATTTGCTTTTTCAAATGCATTGCTAATAATCTGCCATAAGTCTTAACCTTCAGAAAAGCCTCTTTCAGAAAACAGTGCTGGCAATAGAGCATTCAATACAATGGTAGATACCGGTTCCATTTTTAGCTGTTCTCAAGCTTCCATGAACAAAGCAAATATTCAAGCTCAATCTTGGGAAGCCCTGAGAATGTATCTTATCCATATCCATTTTGATGTTTTTTCTTTGCAAATGTTTCTTTTACTTTTATTTAGAATACAATTATCTTTTCTATGACAATGCTATTGCCATAGCATATTATTGGATGCTTTAATTTGTGTGATATAACTGGACAGATGACTATTTCTAAACCAATCAAATTTTTCTTTGAAGTTCTTTCTTGTCCTAACTGTAAAAGTAAATGTAAGCCATTTATCTTGATTCTCCCTTTTCATAGGGAGACCCCACTTTTATCAGAGTAATAAACTGCTTTTAAACGATCTTCTGATTCAGTTATTTACTGGAAAAGGTAAAGCTGAGGCAGAACCTAGAGCCAGATTTGGTCATCATGAGTCAAGCAAAGACACCAGGAAATGCTATTGGGTCATGGAGACCTTTCCATTCTCCTGTACAGTGCAGAAGTCATGATTAAAACATAGATGAATCATGCATTATTAGCATGTGGAGAAATGAATGGATTTCCTGTCATTTTAAAAGCTTTCCCAGTGCAGAGTAATGCAAGACTTCCTTATTACCACAAAATCAAGAGCCACTCTTGGAGGAAGCCTGGAGGAAGCCAACAACTTTGTTATCTCCATGAAGCCAAACTGAAAGAGAACAGCAAATACGTAGCTATTATGCCTTTGGCAGCAACAGCCAACCCTGAACCCAATTGAGGGTGTGGAGTTTGTGGTCTGAACACTTTCACCATCCCTATGAATGAACAGAATGCATAAAACACATGCAGCAACTCATCATTCATGGGCCGTGTGGTTGGCTAAAGACAGTGAGGAGATATCAGGTGGTTGCTGTTCATTGGCCCTGCCTGAAAAAAAGGAGTTGGCTCACCCTGTATCCCCAGGAGCTCTTATGCAATTCAGATAGGTGTGGAGTTTGAACTGGGGCCAAGCAGGTGAGTTAGTAAAGTTGAGCAGGAAAGCAATGGAAATGTACACACTGAGTTTCCATGAGAGAAGAAGAGGGGAAGTTGTAGGTGGATTTGGTCACAGTTTGCCAAGGACCACAAGGTTTATAATTGGGCTGCCGTAAACACTCACAGAGAATCAAGGCAGCAGCTATCTCATCTTGGAAACTGGGAGCACAGAGTGTAGGTAATATCTCATCTGGCATTATGCAAACTACTACATATTACATATCATGACTAAGGCACCTTTTTGGGAAACCCAGCAAGTGCATTGAATAAGTGTGGGGCTTCGTTGAAGAAAACAACAACAGCAATCTATCCAACTCTCTAACTTCAGCCTCTACTTAATGGCTACTGTGGAGTAAGTCTAAAGCCAGTAAAATTGAAGAGTCAAACCCTAAAATGTTAACATTACACATAGCCATAAAGTGAACAGTCCAGTAGCGCAGAAGATAATTTCCTACCATGGAAAGAGAGGAAGGCAGTACTGCAAATCAACATAGCCTCTCTCAGAGACTTACAGGGTAGATTCTTTGCATATTCAAGAGTGTCCTTGGGTTATGATAAAAAAGTGAAGATGATGGTCATGATAATGCAATCAAAAGTACACCTGTTTGGTATGTGTTGAGCTTCACTCAAACTATTGCAGTCATCATCTTGACCTTTTTTTAAAATCACATCCTGGAGACATTCCTGATATATCTTAGAATGCTTGAAGAAGACATAGCTTCTCAGGTGTCCTGCAATTTCTACAAAATCTTGAATTACAATGGGAAGTGGGGGCAGGGAAATTAATCCAAGCAAACTTAATGTGCCTTACAAAACCAGTTTCTACATTTGGCAGAAGCTGTTTCCAAACACAAGGTCATCAGTACTGCTCAATGAGAGGTGATGAAGTCTTGAATCAGCAGCCAGATGTTTTTCACCCCAAAGACAGTGCACTGGTCAAAGGCATTGGTGACCGCTGCTATCAACTGAAAACAACCTCTGAACCCAGAATATCCCAAATAAGTTCAAATTATTTCACAAGATTGAAGCAGAGAGAAGAACCTTTCTATTGTTAGAATTTTAATGTGATTCAACCCCAGAATGGCCTCTCCCAAGAACCATGTAGCTATGTAGTAAATGGGGCAAAATAGAGTTTTGAGGAAGCAAATATTAGAAGAAATTGCATTATGGTGCCCACAGACATATCCTCCTGTTCCCCAAAGAGCTTTGCCCTATGATACTAAAAAATTCATTCTAATGCAGTTGGAATTAGATGTTCGACAGCTGAGGCTACTTCAGGATGAAGCTTTTTCTTCTAATGGTGAGCTTTATTCCTCTGCATGTTTCTGATTTCATGTGGACAGTGTGGGTAGACAGCAGTTGTTTCTTTGAGATGTTCCAAGGAAGGAAGGAAGGAAGGAAGGAAGGAAGGAAGGAAGGAAGGAAGGAAGGAAGGAAGGAGG
>JANHZT010005827.1:180143-192030 GCA_032468215.1 Stegonotus admiraltiensis | reverse complement strand
TTTTCAAATGTCAGAAATGTTTATTTGTAAATTTTGATCTGTTTATTATTCTCACTTAACAGATAGAAATAAACAAGTGAGATGGGCAAATTTTCATTTTTCATTTAGTCACATAGTATTTCTGCACGCTGATAGTTGCCCAATAATTGTGCATACATAGATATTCTCCTAAGAAAGTCAAAACCTCAGTTTTGCTTTCTTAAATACCGTATTTTTCAGAGTATAAAATGCACTTTTTTCCCTCCTAAAAGAGGCTGAAAATTTGGGTGCATCTTATACTCCTAATGTAACCCCGCCCATCCATCGGTCCCCACCCTTTGGCCTCCGCGCATCCTCTTCCTGGCTGCAGAGATTGCCACTGACAACAGCTTGTGTTTTTGGGCTCCGTGCGTCACGTTTTTAGCCTCCAAATGCTCCATTTGAGAGCCCTTCAAGGCTGTGGGCATCACCAAAGCACATCACTGCCGATCACTGCCTGAAAACGCAACATGTTTGGAGGTTGAAAATGCGACGCGCAGTGTCCAAAATGGCTACCTGGAACAGCTGCTGCCTTCTCTTACTGCTTCCGCACTTCACCTGCTTTTGTCACTGGAGCTCCCTCCGATGATCAGCTGTGCTTTTGAAGCTCTTTTTCAGCCCCAACATGGTGCTTGTGAGCGAAGTGCTCTTCCGTGCTTTGCCTGCTTTTCTCATTGCTGTTCCCTCTGATGATCAGCTGTGTTTTTGAAGCTGTTTTTCAGCCCCAACAGAAGCGAAGCAATCTTCCATGCTTTGCCTGTTTTTCTCATTGCTGCTTCCTCTGACGATCAACTGTGCTTTAGAAGCTGTTTTTTTAGCCCCAACCTCAAAACCAGTGAGCAAACTAATGTGCTGAAGCTGACCAGGCTAAGGACACTAGCCAGATGGTAGGCAGAATTCCCCCCCCCCTATTTTCTTCCTCAAAAGCTAAGGTGTGTCTTACACTCTGAAAAATATGGTATTTAGGTTAGGTATGAGGTTTATTAAGATTTTGGATTGACCAAGAGCATTGTAATTGTTCAATAATAAAATTAATTCTCCAAAATACAACTTGCCTAATAATTGTGCACTTAGTGTATTTTAATTTGTATTCCTAGTCTTTTACTGTTCCTTTTTTGGTAGATTGGGCTATTTTTTTCTTTTGTGTGAAGACAGATGCAACTAATGAAACAAGCATCAATGCTTTTTCTCTACTGCCTGTTACTTCCTTGCCATCTTTTCTCATTAGTGGATCAATTGTTTCCTTGACTTTTTTCTTGTTTTGTACATGTTGAAACTTTTATTATTATTATTATTATTGTCCCCTTCTATTAAATTTGGGTGTTTTAGTATTTCTGTGGGTGAAATACAAATTGGTAATTTTATATAATGTTTAGTAGGGAACTATATTGCTACAGCAGACAGCAAAGAAGGTTGTATGAGTAGTACGAAGAATAAAAAAAAGAAAGAGATATTACCCAAAGAATTCTTTAACATGATAACAGTATTAAAAATGTGAGACGTATGGAGAGAAGTACACAACGAAGAAAGACAATATACATTTTATTCACACCCACATCAATCCTGCTCCAGGATTGATATGGCCTGGATGACAGCAGAAATATGAATAAGACTGGAAGAAGTAGAAATAGGAATCAATGAATGGGCAGACCATAACCCAATTATAAAATGGAAAGGACAGAAAAAATATAAAAGATGGACACTGAACCAAAATATATGTAAAGACGAAGAGTATAAACAGATGTTGGAAAATGAATTGAAGATATTCTTCAGTGTAAATAAAAAAGAAGATACATCACTTCAAAATCTCTGAGACACGTTAAAGGCATATATCAGAGGATTAACAATAGCCTATAACGCAAGGAAGAAGGAAAAGAAATGGCGGCCTGGTACGCTGAACCCCGCATCCACACCCTTAAGCAGGGAAAGTGGCCAATAGCAGAGTACATCCAGGACTTCCACAGCCTAGCCATCCACCTTCCTGATTGCCCCGAATGCATGCTAGTCTCCTACTTCTGAAGGGGGCTATATCAAGGGCTATACCAAACTGCATACCCTGCAAGTGTTTTCCAAATGGCCAGCAAAGTGGAGATCGATCTGATGAAGTTCTGAGAGCACAACACAAAGGAAAGCTGGCCCACAGACTGCCTGAGAGACACCCAGACCCGGGGGGTGGGGGAAGAGGTATGTGCCCTTGGCCAGAGGAGGCAAGCCTTGCCAAGCCCCAGGGCCTTGCTGCCACTGTGGATAGGATGGTCATCGAACAGCCAAGTGTCTCGCATCACAACCAGAAACTGCTCCTCTGCCCACCAGCCAACCCCCCCAAAAAGAGAACCCTAGAGAAGTCAAAGGAGAAGACATGTGTGGCGCAGCAAACTGTTGAGTTCCCTTCTCAGTTCAGGGAGGAAGAGAGAACTCCAACCAAACCCCGGAAGGATCCAGTCTTCTATGAGAGCGACAGCAAGGAGGAAGATGACCCAATAGAAAGTGGCACCATCATCCCTATGATGCCGAGGTGAAAACTGTGGTACTCTCCTTGAGGGCAAGGGGGGCCAGCACGATGTTGCTGGACTTGAGTTGCACCCAGTGTGTGGTCAACACCCAGGTGGTTAAGAAAACTGAGGAGACCCATGGGGTTCTCCCAACTAGACAGGTCAATAACAGGAGATGAGCCAGCCACCTGTCTAACTGATCCAGCTCTGCTCAAAGTGGGGACTCAAGTAGAGACTGTTAGGTTTATTGTAGTCCCCAGAATGACTGAGCCCATGGTCCTAAGACTAGTGGGGTGGAAAAAGTGGAACCCCTGTGAGCTGCGATAGAGAAAAGTGGTAGGTGCAAAGGAGAGCCGCTAATTGGCAAGAGCCAAGGAAAGCACAAGGAGCTATCCATGCACCTGTGGCTACAAAAGTGAAAGCAAAAATCATGAATACACTAAGAGGAGACAGTGGGTTAGAGCTGCTAATTCTGGCAGAATATCACAACCTAAGCCAAAAATGTACTCTATGACCCACAGAGAGATGGACAAACTCTGAGCATTTATAGAGAAGAAACTAGCAAGGGGGTTCATTGAGCCAGCAAAATCGAGAATGCAGCCCCGGTGCTTTTCAAAGAAAAGAAGGGCATGTCCCTTAGACTGTGCTTTGACTATAGGGGGCTGAACTGTGTATGTGTGGATAACATGTACTCTCTCCTTCTTATGAGGGACATGCTAGGCCCATGTTGGCGAACCTATGGAACGTGTGCCAGAAGTGGCCTGCAGAACCATCCTGCAAGGAATGTGCAGCCTCACAGGCTCCTCTTCTGCATTCCTGTGAACACACGCACGCCGGTCAGCTGGCCATCGTGCGCGTGGGAGCAGCAAAACCCAGAAGAGCGGTGTTTCATCGCGCATGTGCAGGCCGGCAGCTGAACTTTTGGATTTATGATGGCCAGCTATTCGTCAGGCACGTGTCCGTGCTGGAAACCGGATGTTTGGGTGCTGGCTTGCACATGTGCGATGGACTGCCACTCTTCCGGGTATCGGTGCGCCCACGTGCACGAAGGCCAGCAAAGCCATGCATTCCTCGCAGGATGGTTTTGAATGCCATTTCTGGCACGCAAGCCGGCACACGGTGATGTAAAAGGTTAGCCATCACTGTGCTAGGCTATTTGGCACAGCAAAAAATCTTCACAAAGCTGGACTTGAGGGAGGTGTATTACTGAGTGAGGATTAAGGAAGGGGATGAGTGGAAAACAGTGTTTAATTGCCCCCAGGCTGCTATCAGTTCCGAGTAATGCCATTTGGGCTGCAAGGGGCCCTGCCGTATTCATGCAACTAATAAATGAGGTCCTGCACGAGCATATGTACAAGGGAATCTTGATGTACTGGATGATATATATAGACTTTATTATGGACTTGCCAGAGAGTGTGGGGAACAACTGGAATTTGGACCATTACAGACTTATTCTTCAAGCAGGCACATTTTGTGGCATGCTCAAAGATTCTCTCTGCCCGAACCCTGGCAAAGATGTTCATTCAACATATCTACTGACTGCATGGAGTCCCAAAGTGCATCAACTCAGATTGTGGGGTTGCAAAATTTTGGTGGGAATTGGCCCCTCACAGGGCCTTAGCTCCACCTACCATCCCTGTACTAATAGAGCCTGTGAATGGACCAATTCAGTGTTAGAGCAGTACATGAGATGTTATGTCAATTACCAACAGACCAATTGGGCCGAACTCCTGCCTTTTGCAGAAGTGGAATATAATAACTCCGTGCATAGTATCACAGGATTTACTCCTTTCAGGATTGCTAGTAAGGTGGAGTTTGTGCTGATGCCAGAGATCCCTCAGGACGACCGTTCTTGGTGTCATTGGCTGGGTGGATGGAAACTTTAAAGGAAATGTGGAGTGGTAGTGTGCAGAGCATTTACAGAAAGCTAAGGAAACACAAAAGAAGCAAAAAAAAAGGGGGGGGGCACCAAAGGGGGAATTCAAGGTGGGAGATAAAGTGTACCTGTCTATAAAATTTCTCAACCTGAGGAAGCCTTGTAAAAAGCCGGATCCAAAGTATGTAGGGCCTTTCCCAATTATCCAGATTGTAAATCCAGTTACTGTAAAATTGCAGCTGCCAAAAAATCTTAGGCAAGTTCATCCTGTATTTCAATGCATCCTGCTGAAAACTTCATACAGTTCGGGATTAAGACCCACTATGGAAGCACCTCCTCCTCCTATTCTGTTCAAAGGAGAGGAACACTATGAAATTAAGGAGATTCTTAACTCCTCGTATCATAGAGGGAAACTGCACTATTTACTATCTAGCCGATGCAGAATGGGTGGCAGCAACAGATGTGAAGGCAGCTAGATTAGTGCACAGATTTCATGCTGAGCATCCAGGCCAGCCCAAGTGAGGGTGGTCTTGGAAGTGGACATTAATGTCTAATGTTGTGTGCAGTGTTGTGTTTTATTTTCCAGGGCAGTCATTCTTCTGGAGGGTTGGCATATCAAACCTGACTGGACTCTATAGTTGCCTGTACCTGCTTTTTCTCTCAGCTTTGCCAAACAGTGATGGGGGGGGGGATTCCTAAGGGTGGAGGGAGGCTGTGGATGTAAGTGAACCGTCTGTTGCCAGGGAGACATTATCTACAAGGCCAAGTGATGAGGAATGTTTTGACTGAAGCAGACAGTTTCTCTCAAATCAAAAACTGAACTCAATTGGTGAATTATGAACTGTGGGTGGCTTAGAGAGGAAAAAGGGAGTTGTGGGTTTTTGCAGGAAAAATCCCAGAATTGACTTTGCTTCTTAGATTGATTTTTCAATAAAGCTACACTCTAGGTTAATCTAAAGAGCCGGGATTTTCTTTTGTTGAATGTGCCAAATGGGATGGTTGACAGCTACCTTTTGGATGACAAAGTTGTCAGCTAGGCTTATAAGGAACATGTTCCATCTCTCACTTGATGCAGAGTTTGTTTCCCAATTGATATCAGGGTAGTTAAAATCTCCCATTACTACTGTGCTGCATTTCCTTCATCCATTAGTTAAGTAATTAGCAAAAAGTTAATCTATTTCTTCTGCTTGGTTGGGTTGCCTGTGGTATACACCTATGCCAATGTCATTCTTTTTTCCTTTTATTTTAACCCCTTATGCATTCAAGAAGTCTTTCATCCTTGGTTTTGTGCATTTCTGTAGTGATGTAGTGATACACATGGGGTTTACATCAGGCATGTTTTAAAGCCTGTACATCCTGCAGCTCTTAGGAGCCTTCTTACATGCATCCAAATATAATAGCTCAGCCTATCTCATTCTTTCATCCAATTTTGGAGGAAAGTTTAAATAATTCCAAGCAAAAACATCCCAATGAGTTTTTACATCATCACACAAAGGCTCACTGTGAGCTAAAAATATTTTGACTTCTTCTGATTTATATATATATATCCATTCAATTTCCAAAGCCACACCATCCTGCCAACTGCTACTCTGACTCATTCTACTTTTACTTACTCATCATACACGTCCTCGGTATCCATCCTGCGGTAGAATTTGGCTAATTTCACCGCACAAATAATGGCAGGGATCAGCAAGATGCAGCAGCCTCCTAGTCCGAACCAGAAGGCATTCTAATAGAAAGAAAAAAGAACAATTGGATGCATATCTAATCCAAGCTGCTTGGAATGCTTCTTCCTCATTCCTTCTGTAAGCTTCATTGCAAAGCTATTCATCTTTTCTCACTTAGGTAAAAACACCAAACTAGAGTCACTTGAGTATCCTAGCAATAAACAAGCAAAACCTCAGTTTTAAGAAGGATGAAAATGTGTGTTTCAAGGGATGCAGTTGTTAAAGTATAGTTGCTAAGACCTCCAACTTAGCAAAGGCATTTACTGCTCATGAGATCATAGGCCATTCAGTGTTTTCTTCCATGGAAAGTTTACTTTAGCCTTGAATTCAACTTCCCTCTTCTTTTGCTCCTCCAGGTGAGTCAGGATAAAGCTTTTCCCTGTGGAATCTGAACCCCTGCAGACCCCTACTAGGGACCTCTCTGTGAAGGGAGTAGTCCAAACCAGAGACCAGATTGTAAAACCATAAGCAGATGATGTCAGGGACAAAACCATGCAAAAAGGGCCCGGCCTCCAAACACGACATCAGCTTCCCAGAAACTGCCATTTTTACATAACACTTTCAGTTTTATGAGATCATAAAATCATTCTGCTGTGAAGCTCTGATTTAGGAAGAATTCTAAAACAAAACTCAGATTTACAAATAGCTGGACAGCTAATTTTACATGAATCAAACCCAAAAGACAGCAAACTACTGGTTTCATATTTAAATGGCAGTAAAAAAAATTTTTTTTTCTTGATTTTCAGATAGCTAAAATACACACACATTGTGCAGGTACATTTTTTCTTATTTATACATTCTTCCCTTATCTTGATAAAAATATTTCCTTTATATCTTTCCTTTATCTTGATAAAGATATTTTTGAATAAGGCTGGCTATCTGAGTCCATTTCCAAAGAAATTTGTTTTATGAGGAATCCAGCAGAAAATGACATAAATCCACAGGAGAAACAATAATAGAAAAGCATTTTCAATCTTATTGGCTTCTCCACTCTAAAGAGCAGATAGTTTCTGGCAGAGAGGTGGCTTAAACAAAGTTTGCTCCAACACTCACATCCTCCCCTACTTCCAGCTTACCAAAGGATCCATTACATAGCTGCACAGGAAAATATCGACAGCTGTATCAATCGTATTTGCAATTGGTTTACAGGTTGCTACTTGTGTAGTAATCTGCAAGAGATGAGATACAGATTTGATGTTTTAATGTGTCCATGAACATGCTTCTCCACACCCATCTTAAGACAGAAATGATTTCAAATGTATTCAATTTTGGTTCTTGGCAGCCTCTGCCATATTTGATCTAGATTTTCATAACTGATGAGAAAAGAAGCCAATAAACCAAAAGGTCTTACCGAATCCTTCACCCATATTGAATACTGCTCAAAGTAACCTAAGATAGTATCCATGTATTTCTTAGCTTCCTTGAAAGAAAGAAACCATTGTTAAGAGGCATATAGAATCAAAAGTTATGTTCAGTGTAAGGATTTGTTTTAAGGGTTCCTATGACAAAAATATTTACCTGGACAATTATAAATGAAGCATTGTTGTTTATAAGAAGTTGAGTGACTTCAATGGCACTGATTACACTTCTCACCTTTTCCTGGAAAAGCCAGAGAAAAGACTTTAAGTGAAGCCCATCCTCCAATAATGACGAATTAAGATCTTGAAACAGTGCCTACTCAGACACTGGGTTTTTGTTTTTTAAAAAAATCTAGATCTCCATAGTTATTTAAAGAAAAAGGATTAAAATCCATAGCAGGATATTTAAAAAGCAAACTAGAGAGATCACTTAACTTTTACTTAATTTCCTATTAAATAGAGATAATGTTCACTAAAATGTTCTGCTTATTCTTTAGTACTTAATTAAAACTCCGCCCCCCCCCCCAAAAAACAATAGCTAGTTTTTAATAAAGGTAATACACTTGGCCTATTATAAGCAAAACACTGAGAAATAAATGTTCATTTATTCTAGAAAATAAGAAAGAAAAACTTACTGGAAGTTCTAATGAAGTTTTCTGTAGTAACCGAATACTCTGGTTTAAAGTACTCTGGTTTAAAATTAAAAAAAAGAAATATTTTAACTCTAATAGCTTGAGCTATACACTTCTTATGACATTGGTTTTAATGATTACTATACAATAAAGATGTGTGTGTGGAGTTGTTATAATTTTTTTAAAAATTTGATTTATATGCCGCCCTTCTCCGGAGACTCAGGGCGGCTTACAATGCATTAAGCAATAGCCTTCATACTTTTGTATATTTTAGACAAAGTCAGCTTATTGCCCCCACAAACCAGGTCCTCATTTTACCTACCTTAGAAAGGGTGGAAGGCTGAGTCAACCTTGAGTCTGGTGAGAATTGAACTCGCAGTAATTGCAGGCAGCTAGATGCTAAATACTCCCTTTAACAAGAGTATTAATCCACTGCGCCACCAGGCTCTTCTAATAATTGTGAAAATAAAGATATGCAGCAATAGTACTACAACTAGTTTGGTTTAGTATACTCAAAATATAGTTAATGCATACATTTATTATGCATATTTGGTGGATGGTCTTAAAATTGCACTTGTTTGCAGCAAGAACAGAAGTTTATCTTAAGTGAATGAAAGCATTACTTTCATTCTCAACCTTAGCAACTTTAAGATGTGTGGATTTCAAATACCAGAATTCCCCAGTCAGCATGCTTTAGAAACACTGGCAGCTAGAAACACTGCTTTAAACTCACTGATTATACTTTATACAGTCACATGTTAATTTAAATCAAAGTATTTCTATTAAAGGGCAGAATTACATGTTATACAAACAATGAGGCCATATTGTGGGCTGCAAGATTTCCCAACTTGCTGTTCTGTAGTGTGGTTACAAATAAGAGAGAAATAATTGAAAACCTTTGTATCCCACAAAACCATGTGGTTTGGGAAATAGATCTAATTAACTCAGTGGGTGCTGCAGAATACAGTTTAAAAAGCATTTACTTTGGAAATGCATGGGGGAGGCTTCAGAGTTGGGGAATTTCCATCTTGGTCTGCTTCCCAGAATTCTTCTCCTATATTCAAGACACTAAGGGTTTGCAAACATTCATCCATTTGCCCAATTATTCAAGGGCAGATAGTGGGTATTTTTTTCTGCTTATTTTTTTTCTTAACAGCAGTGGAGAATAAGGACTGAGATGGGATGCTGTGCATATGCTTAAATTTTACAATTCAAGAAGAAAAGCACAAACCTTGACATGGGCTGAAGGCAGAGGTGGTATTCAGCCGTTATGGGCTGATTCAGACGAACTGGTAGTGGCAATTTTAACAGGTTTGCCAAACTGGTAAATACCACCTCTGTCTGGCCCCGGCCCCACCTGCCCACTCAACACTCATCCCACCTGCCTGCTTAACGCTCGCCCTGCCCACCTCCACCCTATATATGTTGCTTTCGCCACGCAGCCCAGCTAATTGCCTCACAAGTCACTTCCGCACGTTGCCCGCTCTGCTCAGCTCACCAAAGGTAAGCATGCTGCCTGCTCACCATTCACCTTGGTTCAGGGGCCAGGGGTCAGGGACATGCCATTCCCCGAGGGCCTGGAGCCTCCTCCTGCTCGCCTCCTGCCTCGCCCGAGTCAGGGAACGTGCCATTCCCCAGCTCTGGCCTTCCCGGGGCCTCCTCCTCCATGCTGCCCACTCTCTCCTTTCACCACGCATCTCCCCGTTTCCCCTCTTTCAGAGGCCCTGGCCCTTACTCAATCTCCCTGTTTCCTCCCCCACAGCCACCTCTTTCTTCATCCCGTGACCTTACCTTCCTCCCTTCCCCCCTTGTCGTGAGATGTCTGCAGCCACCACCTCTTTTTTTCAGTGCGAGAAGCCTCCCAGCCACCACTTTGATTACCCCTCCAGTGCAGCAGGCAATGGGGTGCGAGTGCGCAGCTGGTGCAAAGAACAGGGTAGCAACGGCAGCAATAGTTATGGGACTGAAGCTTTTTTTGGCACGTTCGAGAAGCGAAGGCTGGTAGTTTTTGGCGCAAGAAGCCTGCAGCCAGCTGTCACTGCTGGCTTGGTTCCAGCTGGCAAAGCAGCGGCTGGGAGGCTTCTCGCACTGAAAAAAAAGAGGTGGCAGCTGCAGGCATCTCGTGGTAAGTAGGGCAAATAAATGCAGGCTGGCAGGGAGCCCAGTGGCAATGGCTCAACCTTGGCTTGCCTTCCCTGGCAGCCAGCCATGGGAGGAAGGTAAGGTTGTGGGACAAAGAAAGAGGCAGTCGTGGGGGAGGAAGCAGGGAGATTGAGTAAGCATCTGAAGGAGGGGAAACGAGGCGATGCATGGTGAAGGGAGAGCAGGCGGCATGCAGGAGGAGGCCTTTGACAGAGTCTAAGTTTAGCCACCTCAGACTCTGGGCAGAAAATAGGTAGAAAGGCTGCAATAGCTGTAAGTTCAATTTTTTTTCCTACCGAGTTCTGTGGGAGTAGCTTGGTGGGGTCATGTGACTGAGTGGGTGTGCCCAACTCAATTTCACAGCAAGGTGCCACCCCACCAAGCCACGCCCACCAAGCCATGCCCACAGAACTGGTAGTGGAAAAATTTGAATCCCACCACTGGCTGAAGGTTATAGAAGCAGTTCAGCAATTATAGCATCACATAATTCTAGTATTTTCCTGTCTCTTACTGCACTAGTTTGTGTATTATGCAGTTTAACTAATCGGCTACTAGATATTTATCTATACAATTAAAAAGGGACAGCATTAAGACAGGTCTTTACATGTTTCAGCGACAAGATTATAAAACTATCTCAAAATTATTTTCTTTACAAATCTATGTAGCTAGTGTTCATGATTTTTAACATGCTTTGATGCTTTTAAAAATACTTCTAGCTATTGAACTAACATTCAACATTAGCAAAGGTAATTTATTGTGAAGTCTTTGATGCTTTTTACTCTTTACTTCAACTGAAGTCAAGCTTAATTACATGTTTAATAAAGACGAACAGCCAACAGTCTGAAGCAAGCTTAAGCTAATTATTCAATTTCAGTATAAGAAAGAAAAAACACTTACCCTAGCTCTAACATATTTCTTGACAGCCAGTTTTTGAAATAAAAGATTGAGAATTATTAAAATTACTCAGCAGGAAAAATTATGAAAAAAACAATCAAGTAGAATAGGCTTTTCAGAGAGGAAGATAGTCAAGACAAATTACCGCAACATTAATAGAAAATTAGCACACAGAGAGATGCGGGGTGGGGGATCAAAACTCCTGAAATCAAACAAGATACAAAAAGCCACAGCAATCTTCATGACTATTCAGCTCACAACCTCTATATTAGATAACCTCTATGCTGCTATAACAAGAAAGTTTAATTTAATAGTGGAAGCAAACTAAAAATATCTTTCTCAGTTAAGTGCTAGGAAAAAAATGGAACCATAATAGTCCAAGGCTATGTTCACATAGGAAGGCATCCTCTAGTTTAATGAGATCTATAAATGGTCTAGCACAGGGGTCGGCAAACTTAAACACTCAAAGAGCCACTTGGACTCATTTCCCACAGAAAAAAAAAACACACTGGAGCCACCAGTTCTGTGGGCGTGGCTTATTTAGTGGGCATGGCCAACTCGAAGTCACTCACGGCAAGGTGGGGCGGCACATGGCCGATGCTGCAGAGACAGAGCGATTTCCTATGTACCTTTTATTAGTTCATTGTGAAGCAGCAGCGGAGCCAACAGGGGTGTGTGTGTGTGTGTGTGTGTGTGTGTGTGTTTGTCCTTCTGCGGTCCTCTCCCGGGGGACAGCCAGGGCTTCGCC
>JANHZT010005827.1:115474-125711 GCA_032468215.1 Stegonotus admiraltiensis | reverse complement strand
TCTGGACTTACCCAGTCAGAGTCCAAGCCTTCCCGAATCTGAGTGATTTTGTCATGCAGATACTGCACAAAGTCCTCAGCACGACCCTGCAAGGGATCATCCCGCACCTCTAGATGAAGGAGGGAGCGGGTCACCCTAAACAGGGTGGCTGGGCGGTTATCTGCTGATGCAATAAGAGCGGAAAAATATCTAGACTTTGCCGCTCTTATCGCCACTAGGTAAGTCTTAATATGAGATCTTACCAGTGTTCGGTCCAATTCGGAATGGCTGGTCCTCCAACTGCTCTCCAGGCATCTTTTCCGCCGCTTCATCATCCTCAACTCATCAGTGAACCAAGGAGCTGGGTGAGTTCGGCGACGGGTCAGAGGCCGCAAAGGCACATTTATAACAGGACTACTAGATTCTGTAACAGCTTTGTTCCCTATGCCGTCTTGTAAACTCGCAGGATTCTTTCCCCCCCATCATGTATATGTCTACATTGGAATTAGATCATTATGTTTCTCTGTGTCATATACGTTTGTGTATGTGGCTATATGCATAATGGTTATCCTTTGAGAGCTGAATACAAAGAAATTTCATTTTAATATATGCTGATTACTGTACATTTAAAATCACAATAAAATTCTATTGTCTTCTATACATATTGTATTTTCTATTTTGTTTATAGTACACTGCCCAGAATCAGTTTGGACTTGGGTGGTATAATTTCATTTTTGTAAAGGCTTGATGCTCTTTAAAAAGTTCAAAGACAGGTCTGGTTATTCTACTCTACTGTCATCAACTCCTAGATTTATTTCATTCATATCTGTCTTTGGTTGTATTGCAGGATTTGTTTTAAATAGGTAAGATTGTATTTATTTACAATCTTTATTTATTTATTTATAATTCTGAGTTGAGAAGAAAGCTATGTTAAAGTATTTGTGTGTGTGCGTGTGCCTGTGCGTGAGCGAAGCAGGATATTAAATTATTAAAAGGTGATTTGTGTTTGATGAGATATATGCTGCATAAAAAGCTTATGTGGTGGTAATGGACCAATTCTAGTAAGTGTAATCAAAATCATATCAAAAGAATACAAAATAGGAAAAAAACAGGATATCCTAATGAACTGGGGTGAGTGGGTTATTTTAAGAGGTTTTTTTTAGTTGAAATTATGTCTAGATCAGCAGATTTCAGGTCAATTTTTGCTTTCTTAGAGTGAAGATAACCCCCATGAAATGGTAAAAACATCTTATTTACTCAACAGGCTGATGCCAATGAAATTTTAGCAAAAGATAAAACCAAAAGGGCCTTAGCCAGGTTTCTAGCCAAGAAATATAGAGCTCCAACAGCACAAGAGGACCCACAGATCCTCTTTGTAGTCACAGATACATGAACCTGCCAATAGTATTTTCCACATGAACATGGACACCTCATCAATCTTTAAGGCTCCTGCTGGAAGAATCGTCTCTATTGTATGTGTGTAGAATACTTGAGGATGGATGGATCTGAAGTAAAACTCTACTTCAGTAAAAATTTGCTTCCACATCCTTCAAATTTCTTCTAGCAAAAAAGCTGGGAGACTTGAATATGTGGTTGCTGCTTTCTTTTGTAAACAAAGGCTACAAAATTGAGTTTTTATTTTGACACACAAGATGCACTTATAAAATCCGTACATAATTATTTTACAAGGAAAAGTTCATTCCAAGCTTCCTTTCAGCTACATTTAAATAAAATCAAATTACAAGATTTAACAAATGTTCTGAATTGAATTTTAATGAATCAAATTTGCCAGAAGCAGCATGTCTATGAAATTAATCTCTTGTAAACTTCAACTTCAAGCTTTATATTTCTCCCACAATGTTCTCTTAAGTTGAGAAGCTGGTCAAAGGAGGTTGACAGCATGGGGAGAAAATTATTAGAAACACTTGACTAGCCATACTGCCTTCTTTCTTGAAACCTGCTTGTCAGGATACCATTCCCACATATTCATCCTCTCAACTTTGGGGAAATAAATGTATTCTGGACTTCAAACATTAGCATTTTAAAATATTTGTCTTGGCCACTCTGCAACAGCTAAGAATTAAGTTGCTAAAGATTTGCTTATTATTCAACACACGCTATTTTCCTTTTTATTAAAAAAATACGTTTGATATTGCATTGTGTTCCTTAGGCATTGAGGATAGAGAAGAAAGGAGCACCTCGAGTATAGATTTGCTCTTAAATATGTGGAGCTAAAAAGAACCATAATTCTTGTCTTAATCTTCTGTGGACTCCTCTATACGCATAAAGTGAAGCTGCTTTGTATTTCAAAACCAAGCATTTCATAAAGCTAGTTTTCAGGAAAATCTATGTCAGTCTGTCATTTTGGCGACATGCAGCTTTTCCAGCCAAAGCAAAAAAAATAAATACTCTTCAGTTGTTTGACGTATAATGCAAAGAAAATTGTTGCACAGTGAATAGGCTGGCAGCTGGAACTGAAGCATACTGATTTCTACCTTGATACTTAAAATGCTGAAGAGCAAAGATAAGCTCCTGACTTCTTGTTCCTTCAAACGTTCAACTCTTCCCTTGTTATGATCAATTTCTGATTTAAAAGCTTAAGATTTAGGATGAAAACAATTAGTAGAAAATCTTTAAGGATGGTCAATTTTAGTTAGATGAAATGCATTTTGAGCCATCTCCTGGGGTAAGTTTATATAAATATGGGAAAAAATGGCAAGAGGAATTTTTAATTGAGGGAGATACCTGCTCATGAAAGCAAGGGGAGAGAGATGCTTCTCAAGAACTTTTCAAAATTCTCTATGGCCTGGCAAAACGTGTGAATGAAGCACAGATTCATACAGGAAAAGGAGTTTAAAGATAGATCACTTTTCAGAAAAGTGACACTGCAGCTCTGTCCAACTGTCAATGGTTTCTTTTTTAAAAAAATCATTTTTCAAAATACCAAGGTTACAAAGCTGACACTTGATCCATTTTTAAAGCCAACTTACATCCTTGTCAATAGATTTGTTGTTAATAATTTAAGTTTTAAATAAATATTGGTATGCCTATTTGGCATCTGTCTGTCACTGACAGCCCTTCCTGTTCCAACTGCTCAGTCTCCCACTCACAGACTGCTAGTCAATTCGATTTCCACAAATGGTAAACCTGTCTATCTCCAACAAATCTTTCTTTGTAGATCGGAATTTGGATTCTGAATTGTCTTGGCACATGTCTTTCTCATCTCCGTCAGGAGTGGTCAGAAACTGGTCAGAGGGACTTGTCACCAGTTGGGGGGCTACATTTTCCTTTGGTTGCACAGGCTGACTGGTCACTGAAGTGGAGAAGCCTTCCTCAGTGGAAAGTCCTGTGTGAAATATAAGCATAAACTCATTTTGTTGTCTTTATTTAGATCACTGTAGCCACCCACTCAAAAAGACTCTAATACAGTGTCTACCAATAAAATATATTTCAAAGGGGAGGAATAAGGGGGGTGTCCAAGAACAACAAACACCCTTATGGCATTTTCAAGACTAACAAATGGATTGTATCATCAGATACAAAGGTGCCATCACACTTTTCATTGGGTTTGCTGCAACAGTGTAATATAGCACCTTGTCTCAGGGAAGACACAAGACAACTCAAACGACTTTGTTTGGGTTTTCAAGAATTCAGTCATACGTTTTCTTTGGTTTGTTAATGATAGTGTTCCACACTAAGTCTGATTTTTTGGGTTATTTGATGACATATGATATCATATTCATATAAGACCTTTCAGACAATAAGTAAGAAAGAATGAAGGTGTATAGGCATTCATGATGTGACGACTTGAATGTGGTCTGAGTATCCTTAGCAGGTAGAACAACTCATTATACAAAAGTGTAAGATGAAGCTTTGTCTCCATTATCATAACAATAGGAACTCTGCACAGGACAGCATAAAACATGTGTTCATTCAACAAGGGACCTATATAATTAGAGCATGCAATTATGACCACTAACTTGGAAAAGCTTTACAGATCACATTAAGGAATTACATCTTCTTGAAGCTGGTAGTCTTTAATCAAATAGGAAACTTCCTAATCAGAGATGTAACAAATAGGAGGAAAGGTCTGTTTTTTACCCAAATTAGTTGGGTTACCACTTTTTACTCCAATCTTGGGACAAATGAGATTATTTAAGTGACACTGTGCTTGCAGCTTGCTTTTTGTTTGTTTCCTAGATCAGTTATTTATCTATTTATGTAAACTATTCCTGCAGTGAAAACTGAAAGAGCAAATTAGCAAATCAAATAGAAGGTACAATTGTCATTTGCTAGAGCCCCTTGAAGAGAGGAAAGAGAAAGAAAGAACATGCAATTACTTAAGTTTGGGACAGAAAACCATTTTGGGACTCAGAAAATGATTGCTGCTTCTTTGACAGGTAAGCTCTACACCAGCAGTGAAATCCACTTATCTCGCTACTGGTTCAGGAATGGGAGCGCAGGCGTGTTACGCGTGCGCACACCTCTTCTGCGCGTGCACAGATGGTAAAAAACAGGACGTAATGATGTCCTGGCAGGTGGGTGGAGCCTCCCACCACTGGTGCTACCGGTTTGCCGAGCTGGAAAGAACTGGGGGGATTTCACCACTGCTCTACACTCATGTTAAAAACTGTGCCATGGGAAAGTTAGAATTTTGAATTGCATCCTAAATACTATGTCTGGAGTTTTTAGAATGCTGATGGCAAAAAGTTTTGTTTCATTGAGCTTTGAAAATGCAAAAGTCTACCTTATGAAGAAGAAAACTTAATGCAACTGTCAGAGAAGGGCATTTTATATTGGCTGCTGTGATGTTCATGGGTAGTTTTGAAAATAAAGCATTGCTCTGGCTTGTTTTTTTAAGTGGGCTCACTTTTAGGACTGCTTGTATAAAGCAAGATAAAAAAAACAGGCACAAAGTACGCTTTCATTGTTTTACAATGGGATTTTAATTTTTTTTTATCTTGTCCTTATAAATTGTTCCCTTGGCCAATTTTTCTGTAACAAATAGGGCCATGTAAACTATCACCTTACTTCCTTGCATGCATGCCTGTGTGAAAAGCAAGTAAGGAAGGTATGTGTTATCACAATTCTTTATAATGGTACACCTGATACGTTTTTGAAATATTTTGTCTTATCAAAACACAAGGCAGTTAAAATATTCCTTGTGGAGTCACTGTATTCAGAGTTTGGAATAAACCTTTTATTCTCCTTTGTACCAATCTATACTTCCTTGCAGCACAAAATTAGGCACCGTTTGTACTGAATGAGCCTTCCCCACGATATTCTGACTACCAAGATTGTTCTTTTTACTTCTACGTAGAAGGTATAAGTTTCTCAGAGAGCAAAATGTTGCCCTCAATAACTATATCAATTCTGGGAGGACACACTTTATTTTCTAGCAGTGACAAAATGTCAGAATGATATTAACCCAAACAGAGCCATATTATTAGATTTTGGAGGAAGGATGTAGTGGTAGCATTTGAGGCCCACTGAAGTTTTTTTGAATTGTTACAATTCCCAGACAATAGGAAAAACTGGTATTTGGGGAGGGACTCAGAAGGTGTGCGAAGCTTTAGGGTATACCATTTGTCCTTGAGATCATATCACGTTCCCACCATGCATGAGTGTACACACATGGGCCATAAACATTGGCTCTGCCATTGCAGAGTGGTCTGAGGACTCTGAAGCAATAAAAGGACTGCTGTTCATATGCACTTCAAACCCTGCAAAATTCTTCTGAAGAGGAAAAAGTCTAAAGCTGGTTTTATTCAGAATTATTAAGATTTAGCTCATTAGATGCTACCAGTCACTTTATACTGAGTCAAATAAGATGCCTCTGCTTAATACTGGATTCAGCATTTTGAAGTTTTATTTACCTTGAGGAGACTTGTACTTGCTCTGTGGTTTGCCAACAGATTTTCCTGGGGTGCTGAAAGGAGGTGGGTTGAACAACTTCTCCTCCATGTTTGCTTCTTTGACATAATGGCAAGACTTTCCCAGCAATATAATGCTGTTGAGTACCTTAAGTGATATTAAACTGAAAACAATAAGCACACAGGATTAGATATCATGGCCTGAACAAATTCACCTCCCCCAGAGGCCTCCTCAAGCTGTTTATTATGACAACACATACACACTATTTTAAACTGCTGTGCATTAACTAGAAATATAGGACAAATTATTAAATTTGTGCCAGGGAGCCTGGAATCATTTTGGTAAAGAACTTGATGTGCCTCCAAGAAGGGACTTCAGATGAGTTTGCCTACCTTGACTAGGCTGTGTGGACAAATGGTCCTGTTCTTCGCAAAAAGCTGGCTGAGGCAGATGAAGAACCGCCACCCAGCTACCAGTGCTATTCTTAAAGATGAGGGGGCAGATGCTACTGAGTCTAACTTCAAGGAGGCCTCCCAATAATTATCCTGCAGCATATTACCACCATACTCTAACACCAACATCCTGCAATACTGAGTGTGTCGGGGCAGCAGGGGAGGCAAACATGCACTCTCACACATTTCCCTGTATTTCCACACCCAAGAATAGAGAGGTTTGTGCCTGCCATGTTCAAGTCAGCTGGATAAGAGTGTACTAACCTGATGATAAAATATTTTATTTTATGATTTTCCCATTATTATTCATCATGAAATTCCTTCTGTTTTTGCCAACACCTGGAAATCTTAACTAAGTCATGAATTGGGCATTGATACCAAGTTATGATACCAAGTGTACTTAGTGGAAAATATATTCCATTAAAAGTAGCAGGATTTGCTTTCAAAATAAAGGTTACGGTGGACAATAATTCTGTGAAATACATTTTTACCCTCTTTAAAAATTTAACCTTCTAGCAAGAGTCGCCTCTAGATGAGATGGGTGGCACAAAAATCCAATCAATCAATCAATCAGAAGCATGTTTTAAAGTGGGAGTTGACTTTTGGAAAGAGAAAAAAAAACCCATTAGCTAAAGACTTTGGAAACATAAACATGTGGCCTCAACTATTGAGCAGTTTGCAGAATTGATTAATATAGGTCAATCATGGATGACTAATAAATTATGGCATCAGTTTATTTGTACGTCTGCAAGTATACATCTTGTGTTTTTATTTTCTTTTGTTTCTTCTAATTTTGTGTACTCGTATTCACGTATTCACATATTTACGTATTACGTATATTTAATTGATCAAAAATATTTTCTTAAGAGCTAAATGGGACAAAGTATATTTAACCTGTGGGATTAAGTAATAATCATCATGATTAAGAAGTTCTAAACATTTTATATAGTAAAAGCTTAAATCTTTGTATTTAATATTCCATTACGAACTCTGTTGTTCTCATATATTCTTAATAACAAAATGGGACTTCGTTGTAAGAACTTTTTCATGTTTCATGTTTTGGTATTCTAATATTCCTACAGATAAGCTTTACACAATTATTTGATTTGCACTTACCCACAACAGAAAAGAATTACACAGGAATAGGACAAGACCCCTTGGACTTTTACAGAACTTGTAACAACTCTAATAAGCTAGAAAGAGAAATAATAGGGAATTATTTCTGAATTATTATTATTAATTATTTCTGAAAAGGCATGAGTGTGTAGTTGAAACTGTTTATTTTAAATATGATTTAATATTTAAGATACCCCATGTTAAATTATTTTAACAGATAGCAGTGGCACACAATTTTATTTCAATAACATACAATAACCCACACTCTCATCCAGGCCATCTCAATTTAACCTGAAAATCTTGTTCACCAAGTCCACAATCACAGTATAGAGTTATCCAAATTTTAAAATACGAGTCAATATTATTTTATTTTTATTAACTAACATGCTCAGGAAAATATTATTTCATCCCCTGGGGCAATTTTCACTAGCTACTGTGTAAAAAAAAACATTACTTACTAAAACAGCCAGTGGGAGTGGAATAAAGCCCATTCTCCTGGAAACAGAGTCACTGTAATCTGTATATGCCTGGAGGTAGAGAGCAGACTATGAAAAAAGCACTGGAACAGGCAAAACGTTGAAGTACTAAGAAGTCTTGGAAGTCTAAGTATGTTTACCTATTGCAAATTTATTTACTTTAAAATCACACTCATAAAGGGAATTAAAAGTCAATTCACAACTGATCAGTGGTTCAGGGGCAGAACTTGGCTGAAAAAAACAAGGAAATCCGATGGGGTTAGTACTTTGATGTGTACTTTGATGGGAGAGCATCAGGAAGCAATAAACCTGCAGGCCATTGTGAACAGTTGAACTAATACTGGAAGAAGTAAATGGTAATCTATTTCCATAACTGTTGCCACGAAAGTGTCAAAAATATGTCCATTTTGTCATTAGGAGAGTTTTCTGATACTTCTAAATTATCTAACGGAAGGCCCTAGGATCATACTACTTGTCAAGGCCACTGGCCTGGCTGTCCAGATGGTCGAAAACACCCGAAGATGTGCCCCACATGATACTATGTGGGACAGGGATTGGCCATTCAGCCTGGGTCCCTGGGGGGAGGGATTTGGGGAAACTTTCAATATGTAACTTTCACGCGCCTTTTGGCTCAGATCTTGATTTTCTTTTGCTACTATCATTTCAAACGCAGTAAAAGTATCTCTTTTCTAATTCTATGGAGTCGGGGGTTTTCTTTCTTGGGATTTGGATGGAGGCAGACCTGACATTAAGCAAGATCTGCTTTATCAGCCAACCCCGAGACCTAGTCTACTGTGGGGGCTGAGCACACAATGTAAACCCCACGGGAGCGACCAGGAAGACTGGGGAACCGTGGGGTTGACCTCCCCCCAGCCACACTGCTGCCGGGAGGAGACAGAGTGGCTGGAGGAGCTGCAGCTCAAGGAGAAACTGGTCCGAGCCAAATGGTCACTGGGCATAGGACACATGGAAGTTCCAGAGGAGCAACCCCCAGGGGCAACTGTTACCAGACACTGGCAGGGAGATGTTGCCTTGCAGGAAGCCGACAAAGAAGACCTCCTGCTGACACATGCCCTGCAACTTCTGCACAAAGCTCCCGAGAACTGGAGAGCTTGGGGAGCCCTGTCAGCCTCTATGATGCTTGCTTGCTTTTGGCTGCCATAGTAATGGGAGGGGGGGAGGTAATTTAGGGATTTGGAAGGGGGGAAGTAATCTGGTGGAGATGTCTCTTGAAAGGGAGGAAAACTCTCACTACCTTCGTAACAGCTGCAGGGAGTGCTGAGAGCACTCAAGGTCAACTGTTCCGGCATACCAAATAGATGGGACCATCTGAAGAAGCACCTCACATGACACCTTGGGGAGATGTGGATTGGACATTCAACTTGGGTCCTTGGAGGGAGGGATTTGGGGATACTTTCTGTGTGTAATTTTTGCGCCTATTGCTTCAGACTTTCCTTTCCTTTCGTTCCATTCAGTTCATACTCAGTAAATGTATCTTTCTCTACAAACATGGAATTGGGCTTTTTCTTTCTTGAGTTTTGAATGGAGGTGCAGCTGACATTAAGCAAAGTCTGCTTTAACAGCCATCCTGGAGAAAGACAGTGACCAAGAGGACATGGGAGCTGCTGGATCCACCCCTCTCCAGACCCGGCACAGCGGGGAAGCCTCAGAGTGGATGTCTGAATTACAGCTTGAAGAAAAGCTGGTCAGAGCCAAGTGGTCACTGGGCATTGGCAGGATGGAACCTCCAGAGGAAATCACCCCTGGGGTGACAGTTACCAGATGCCGGCGTGGAGAGGCGGCTTGGCAGGAAGAGGACAAAGAAGACCTCCCGCTGACCCAAGCCCTGCAGCTTCTGAAAGAAGCTTTTGAAAGTTGTAAAGCTGGTTTAAACTCTATTTCCTCTTCTGTTATTTCTGTTAACCAAATTTTTATTTTTCCCCAGTATTCTGTTAACCAGAATTTTTTTTATTAGGCATGATCAAAGAAAATATTAGGAGAGAAATAAAATATTTAATATTACATATAATTACGGCAGCCAGATTGGCACTAGTGCAACATTGGAAAACAGATCAATTGCCAACGGATCAACTAGTAATCCAGAAAATTTACAATTGTGCGGAAATGGACAAATTAACATTTGAGTTAAAAGACAAGGTAGACTCAAAATTGTATATGGTATGGAATAGATGGTATAATTGGATAAGTAAAAAAAAAAGAGTAAATGTAAAAGTTTGTATGAATATAAAATTAACAAACAGGCACCGTCAACAAGATAAATCATGTAAAGACTTCCGGTTGGCTCCGCGAGCCTCGCAGACGCTCTTTTATGGGCGCCCG
>JANHZT010005827.1:62287-75447 GCA_032468215.1 Stegonotus admiraltiensis | reverse complement strand
CCTTCTTTCATTTTGATTGTACACCGCCCTGAATCCTTTTGGAGAATGGCGGTATAGAAATCAAATAAATAAATAAAGCAATTAATTACATGGTACAGGATATATAGGAAAGAAGGATAGAAAAGTCTAAAGGAAGTATAGGGCCCCCACTTGCCCTGAAGAATGGCAGATACACGGATCTGACATATCGCCCACCTTAAAAAAAAGGATAGTCCACCTGGAAAATAGAAAACACAATAAATAATTAGGAGGGTTTAGAAGGGTATTTCAGGTGGAGTTTCCTTAACAGCATAGGAGCCTTAACATGTCTTTTGGCCACCCATTCATTTTGGGAGGCTGCTAGGTGTTTCAATGCCACTAGGTACTGGGTGGACCCATTGTGTGTGCGTGAATCGAGAATTTCTTTGATTTCAAAGTGTTGTTCGCCCTCTATCATAATGGGGATTGGGGGTGTGGGTGCAGGTGGTCTGAGAGTACATGTTTTCTATGCTCACAGTGTTCAAGTTCCTAAAGTCCATGTGGAATAGGACTGGGGCCGTGATCTTTGGTTGGGCTGATTCAATAAAACCCCTTTGTAGGGTTTTTTTTTGATTTTTTTGATTTTGATCTTTGAATTTCCTTAGCTGTTGGGGTTCTCTAGGGGACATATAGTACATTTTTGGCTTTGGTAGCTTGGCCCCTGGCAAGATCTCGATAGTGCAATCTATGGTGCAGTTGTGTGTGTGTGTGGGTAGTTCGTCTGTGCGCTCTTCACTGAAAACCTCCACTAAGTCCCAATATTCTTTTGGGATACCTGGAATCACCACCGCTTGGCCAGGCATTGCCATTTTGTTCCCCTCCACCTTTTCTTTTCCTGCCTTTGAGGTTTCTGATAACATCACATGCTTTTGGAAGTTTATGGACCTCTGTTTCCAATTTACTCTAGGGTTCCATTTCTTCAGCCACATGAGTCCCAGGACTAGTGGCCATTCCATTCTGGAGGCTACTATGAAGGTTAAAGTCTCATTGTGACATCCTAGGCCTATTTGTAAGGGTTCAGTGGCAAAAGTTGCTGGTGTCCCCCCGCTGCTACGGACCCATCGAGTTGGCAGAATGCGATGGGGATTTTTAGTTTCCTCAGGTGGATCCCCAGCCTTCCTACCAGGGTGGGGCTAATTAAGCATCGGGTGCACCCTGTGTCCAGCAGAGCTGATACTTTCTCCCCCTTCCCTCAGCGAGGGATAAACAGTCTTAGAGGTAGGGTGAGTGGTTGAATTGGTTTGCTTACCAGTGGGGCATCATCTGGATTGCTTTCAGATGGGTTCAGGTCATCTCGTGTGTGTGTGTGTGTGTGTGTGTGTGTGTAATGGAGTTTCCTCTCCCGGAGTTGAGGAAGGGGGAAATTCCCCGGCTTCTCGGCTTCTCAGTGCCGTCTCTTTCCCTTGGAGGGTCAATTTTGTAGGTTTCCTGCCAGATTGGTTTTCTGGCTTCCTGGCAGGGTCTTTCGAACGACATCCAGTGGTGCGGTGCCCCTTCTTCCTGCACTTGAAGCAAACTGATGGTCTTTGTGCTAGGGTGGTTTGTGGTTTACATGGCTCCCTTTTCCTTTGGGGGGGTGATCTTCTCCACATCCATCCAGCCCGGTATTGGTTTCTGGCCATATCTATTTCAGCTTCCTCAGCCACAAGGTACCACTTGTGTAAGCGGTGAGGAACCCCTTGGGTCAGGCAGGTGGTGTACAGGTCATCATTTAGTCCATCTTTGAACCAGCTCACCAAGATGTTCTCTGACCAATCCACCCGACATGCAAGGTCTCAGAATTCCTTGGTGTATTCAGCTACTGGCCTGTGACCTTGCTTCACCCCCCTGATATGATCCCGGGCTTTGAGGTCAGCCAAAGGGTCTTCAAATCTGCATCACAGGGCCATCATGAAATGATCAAAATGTCGCAGCTTGAGAGCATAGGCATTGTGGAGTGTCACCATCCAATGAGCAGCCACTTCTTCTAACCCTAGGGTCACTAATCGAACTTGTGCCCCTTGGATTGGGAAGTTTTGCCCGTATTCCTGCATGTACATGAGGACTTGGGCTAAGAAGACTCCCAACTTCTGGGGGTCTCCAGCGTATTTGATGCCTGGGGGGGAGTCTTCCTCTCTAGTCTGGGCTGGCCAGGGACAATAGCCTGGGGTGGCCCGATGGGTGGCAGGTTCACTGGTCTGGCAACTGGCCCAACTGCCGTGTCGGCTCAGTTGACGGCTCTGACGTTTGGGGTGGTGTCTCCTCCCCATCTCTGGTTGGTACATTTTCCACCCCCCTTCGTTGGCGATCTCGCTCACCTCAGACGTTTAGGTTCTCCAACACTTCCATCATGAATTGATCAACATATCTTTTAAATTGACTCTCACTCAGTGGTTCCTCAATTGCTTTCTCTTGATCTGATAGGGCCTCCAGTTCCAGTTTCCAATCTGGCTTTCAGCTGCTGTGGGTGAGGGTGACCCCCCTGATTCTGCCATCCCAGCTGTCCTTCTTCCCCACCCCGATCAACCATCATGGCTTGGTGGAGCTTTCCAGGACTGCTTCAATGTCTTTGATGGGGCAAGTGGCTCCGGTCTCTGGTTGGGTGGTTGTTGACATCTCCCTCCAACATTCGGCTTCTCCCTGCTCACTGCTCAGTTTGGATATGATTTGCAGGATCCCCTCGGTAGAGGAAAAAAAAGATTTCTCTCCAGGTTGATCACTTTTGCAGATCCTGCTTTATGTAAGGCCCGGCCTCTCCCCCTTAATCAAGGAAGTAAAGACTCTTGAAACTTTGCATTTCAAAAGGATCCTTTTATTGAGAAAGAAGTGATAACTGGGTGAAAGCAAACCAGGATCTGGGGTCCTTAAGGCAATACAATAGGAATAAAAGAAGTTAGAATCCCCTCCCAACAATCTGATGTGGATTTAGCCAATCCGCAGGGTGTGAAGATGTTTTTTGTAAGGGACGCTCTGGGAAAGTGATAAGAAGACTTTCTCAGGCTCATTTCCTGAGCGATGCAATCCACATGGCCCTCTCTCCCCACCCATTCCCTGAAAGGTGAGAAAGTGCCAGGGCACTAGGCGCCAAGCTAGAAGTTACAAAAGAATTAATTAGATGGTAAGGATATATAGGAAAGAAGGCTAGAAAAGTCTAAAGGAAATATAGCCCCCCCCTCTCCCCCTGAAGAATAGCAGGTTCATGGGCGTGACACTTGGTGTAGAACAGATACATCCATTTTCTCTTCTCCAACCTGGGAAACCCATGAGCCCAGAGGGGAAGGGGATTCAGAATGGGCTGAGCTGCAGGGTCCTGGTGCCCTAGGAGCTTAAGGGCTGGGTGGCCACAGCAGTTTTTATGGGAAGAGAGGAGGGGGAAGGAAGGAGGAGGAGAAAAAGGTGCCAGTTGGATATAACAGTCGCCGGGAGCCGCTGCTGCTGTGCACACATGGAGGTAGGATTGGTTGAGGGAGTGAGAGGAGCAAAGGCAAGAGGTGGGTTTTCAGAGTTTGGCATGGGGCATCATGGAGGCCACCATCACCACCCGCCTGCCAGCTTCCAGGTGCTTCCTCAGTGGTGCTTTCTATGCAGACTATGGTGCCATCACACTGAGTGGGAGGGGGACGGGCTCTGCTCTCCACCTCCTAAACTTCAGCCACTGCTTTAGTTCCTCATTGGCTGGGGTTTCCGAGGAAGTCTATCCAACTAGGTGTATTTGGGGCCTTGGTCCTTTGATGTAATTCCTGGGAGTTGACATGATTCCTGGGAGTTGCACTCCCCATATTGCAGAGGAGGCCATGAGAGTGCAGGGAGCCAGTCTGGAGCCAGATCGAAAGGAGAGTTCAGCTCTTGTTCTGTCCGTTGTTACCTCATGAGGGATTTGATGTCCTGAATGAAAAAGAAGCCTCTTCATTAAGGCATTGTCATCACAACTCAAAGGGTTGTATCAAATTGAGTCTATTTACTATATTTAAAATGCTGCAACCTCACCCCACCTGCCCTCTTAATAGCATAACCCTGTTAACTTAGGTAGTTTATTTTGAGACTAGCTCTGGACTAACCCCATCTAGAGCCCCTTTATAGTTGCTGTTACAACTTTTAAACTGTGTTTGCTTGCAATATCTGATCCCTCACATTTTCACAAGTCATTTTATCATCTCCAGACATCAGTGGAGTACAGTTCATGTATTGAGTTAGTCCTAGGCTTTGTATGGAAAGCTGAAAGCTTTGGTTAAAATTGATTTTTAGAAAATCCATGGGGAATTGTCAGAGTATGCATCACAAAATCAAGGAATGCGTATTCACCCCATAATTTTGGCTTCCTACAAGACCAGGGGTGAAATTCAGCAGGTTCTGACAGGTTCTGGAGAACCAGTAGTGGAAATTTTGAGTAGTTCAGAAAACTGGCAAATACCACCTCTGGCTGGCCCCAGAGTGGTCTGGGAATGGAGATTTTGTAATATCCTTCCCCCAGGAGTGGGGTGGGAATGGGGATTTTGCAGTATCCTTCCCCTGGAATAGGATGGGAATGGAGATTTTGCAGTATCCTTCCCCTGCCACGCCCACCAAGCCATGCCCACCAAGCGACACCACACCCACCAAGCCACACCCACAGAACCGGTAGTAAAAAAAATTGAATTTCACCACTGCATAAGACTGCCACAAATGAAAATAGTAACATTAGGATAAATTCCGAATACAATTTGGCTCTTTCTCAGAAAAGAAATGGGTCAATTGATTAAACCTCCCCCACCCCAATATGCTGTTTAGATTATGAAAAATCCTGGAAGAATTATTTTAATCTGGAGTGTTGTGGAACCTTAATTTTGGAATTTAGGCCCAGTACTATATACAGGTAGTCCTCGATTTACAACAGTTCATTTAATGACTGTTCAAAGTTACAACAGCACTGAAAAAAGTGACTTATGACCATTTTTCACACCACCTTTGCAGCATTCCCCTTGATCATGTGATCAAAATTCAAGTGCTTGGCAATTGGTTCATATTTATGACTGTTGCTTTGTCCCAAGGTCATATATCCCCTGTTACAACCTTTTAATAAGCAAAATCAATGGGGAAGGCACATTCACTTAACAACCGTGTTACCAACTTATCAACTGCATGATTCACTTAACAACGATGGCAAGAAAGGTCATAAAGTAGGGCAAAATTCACTTAACAAATATCTCACTTAACAACAAAAATTTCAGGCTCAATTGTGGTCATAAGTCGAGGACTACCTGTACACTCAACTGGCCCTTTTAGGGCAACCATAATGCTGATGCAGCCCTCAGTGAAATTGAGTTTGACACCCCTGGCATAGAAGGAACAAGAATACAATAAACCGTGCTCTGGATAGTGTGCCAATGCTATCTCCACTTACTTTAAAGTTCCAAGGAAAGAATGACAAAGTACCAGAGTACCCAGATTTTAATTGTGAGAAGACAAAGACTCTCCAAGATATTCAGGGGCTTCTCCAAGAAGGGGTGATATGGTCTTCCAGTATCTAATGGGCTATCACAGAGAAGAGGGTAAAAATCTATTCTCCAAAGCATCTGAGGACAGGACAAGAAGTAATGGATGAAAACTAATAAAGGAGAGAATCAACTTAGAACTAAAGAGAAATTGCCTGTCAGTGAGAACAATTAATCAGTGGAATGACTTGCCTCTGGAAGTGAGGGATCCAACACTGGAGGTTTTTAAGAAGAGAATGGACAATGTCTGGAATGGTAATTTGCATCCTTTTAGAGGGTCGTTGAAGCACTTGGAGGTTTATCTGTGTCCTCAGGGTTACCTTTCAGAGCTGAAGAAACTTCTTAGATAATAAGTGAAACGTCTTCAAAAGAAAAAACGAAGTCCAAGTCCCTCCTGAAAAAGCACCTTTGTGTTTCCTTGCTATGCAATTCAACCAGCAACAAATTGGCCCAGTCATTGAGATGATCATCCAGGAAGAAAAGTGTTCAGTCCCCAAAATCTCTTGGAGGAGTTTCTCCCTTTTCTTGTCTCTATTCCTACCCATAGGACTGGGCAGTGGTAGAATTCAATTTTTTTTACTACTGGTTCTGTGGGCGTGGCTTGGCGTGGCAGGGGAAGGATACTGCAAAATCTCCATTCCCACCCCACTCCAGGGGAGAGGTACTGCAAAATCCCCATTCCCACCCCACTCTGGGGCCAGCCAGAGGTGGTATTTGCTGGTTCTCTGAACTACTCAAAATTTCCACTACTGGTTCTCCAGAACCTGTCAGAACCTGCTGAATAGCAACCCTGGGACTGGGCCTTGCCAGCAGCAAGACCAAGCAACAAGAAAAAGAGTCTTCCTCTCCTTTAGCAGCAGTTGTAGCAATCTGCATGTGTTATCACCCAGGAAAATGAAACTAATTTCAGCATAGGTTGTGTACATCGCAGTTTGCTCTCCTATGGAAAACTTTATTTCAATTAATATGGATAGAAAATGCAAATCAAATGAATGAACACACAACATTCTGCTTTTTATCATATAGAAATTCAGGTTTCCCAAAATAAATCCTGTCTGATTTTGCTTCATCTCTGTCATGTCCAATTTGCTTTCTTATGTTTTTCTCTTCTTTTTCTCCAACCCTGTTTTTGTGATTAAACAATTCCTTTATCCCTCCTGTTTCTATTATTTTAATCTGTTTCATTCTAATGAAAACAAATTTACCAATAATAATTTTCTTTGGATTGAATTAACTCCACAATCTTCACCATCCTGTGGCTTTAAATATTTTGACTCAGGCTGTCTTTCTTGAAATCCCTTAGTTCAGAGCAATAAATAACACTTTCATACATGCAATCTGGGACTACAGTTTTGTGAAATCACTAGCTATGAAGGTGGGGGAGATCAAGTTTCTTCAAGATGAACTTGACTACAAGTAACTACCTGGACATATCCATGTTGTTTCCTTGGTATCAGGACAAAAGTAGATTCCTTCTACCAGCATCTTTTTTCCAACTTCTCAGTTTAACCTAGAGCTTTGAGCATTCCTGGTTGCCTAGGTATGGTTGATCTACTTTCTGAGATCAGCTAATTTGTTACACATGGGAAGATGCTGTAAGGACTTGCCTCTCCTATCCCCTCAAGAAAGCAGAACTCTTGAGAGGCCAGTTGGTGCCATGGCGGGAACAGTCTGGAAATAGTGGAGCTCCGCTAAGCTCTGTGAAAACCAGACAGTATCTGCTTGCCGGGAGACCCTACGGGGTCAGAGCCACCCTGGAGAGGTGGTGAAGAAAGGAGAGGTACTTCATCAATCATGAGGAAACTGCAATTTCCTCATTAGATCCAAAGAAAACTCTCCTGAATGGCAGAAAGGATGATGGCCATTTTGGTAAGTTTGACAAGCTGTGACAACTGGGACAATAAGATTATGTGCAGGAGCAGTTCATGAACAGAGCATTGAAACTGGGTGAGATAATTTCCAACTTTTATTCTAGAGATCTTACCCAAATAAAAGAATTCCAAAAAATAATCTCCAAACATTAAGAGAGCGGCAATTGGATACATGGAGAAAGATCAAAGACTCAGATGCGAAATAAATGTCTAATAGAAGCTTTAAAACATAGAAAGGCTGGAGAAGAGTTAATAACAACTTGAAAAGTAATTATTGGGAGAAACTGCTTTTCTTATTTTTACTTTTGCCCATTGCTTAATGTTGGAATTTGGAGCAGGGGAGCCATCTACTGGAGGGAGAATATCACTGCAGTGTGGGAAACTCATGAGAAAGTGATAATTGTTAAATATAAACAGAGGAAATAATGGAAAGTAAATAACACCTGGAAGGCCACTTGACCTTGATTCTATTTCAGTAGGTGATTTGGATGTTTGGAAATATTTAGTGAGCTCTTTGAAGATTTTTAAGACAAACTGGATTGCAAATAACTAAAACTCTATTGAAACTGTTCACTGGATGGTGGATTTGAAAGATTTGAGGAGAGGGGAGACTTCTGACGGTGACGTCACACTGTAGTGGGAAGAACAAGCGGGGCTCCGCTTGTTCATACCCAATTTTCATGTTTTTGAGGATTCTACAGGCAGGTTGGATCTTGGAGAGATGGCAAGGTAAAGGGGTTTCCTCAGAGTTGGATTGGGGAGTAGTGCGAGCTCCCATTCAGCAAGAGAAGCCCTCTGGATATACACAGAAGAAATCCTCCTGAAAATGGCAGATCCAGAGGCGTGACAGCCTGATGATTTGACCAGGGAGAGAACAGTGAAAAGTGGCTTGAAGAACTGGTGAGAGGAGAAATAAGAGTGACAAAAAGGAAAAACTCTCAGGGATTATAAAACGACCCGAGACAGAAGCGGCGAAGTAAGTAAGAGGTGAAGTGAGCGGCGAGTCAGTGGTGGGAGCAGAGACTGTGAGCTGTCAAAAAGGGAAAGGAAGTTACTGTGTTAGTGGGAGCAAATGAGTGGATTGGGCTTTTATTCCTTTGTTACTGTTACCAGAAAGAAGCTTCTGACTTTCGAGATTGTTGTTTGAAAAAAGAAAAGAGAGAAAGTGTTGGTTGTGCTGGATGTATTGAAGGTGACAGAACAGAATCTACGCTACAGAAAGTGGAGGTGACTGTACAGTTTTGAATAAAGAAGGCATCTTGGAGGAAGGGGTGGAACCCCCCCCCCCAAACACAGGATTTACAGAGAAAGAAGAATAAGTAAAACAGAAGATATTACAAATTCAGACATTGACATATATCTGTCTACAAGAACTTTTAGGAAACTTTGGTTTTAGTAAAGAATTAATTGAAGAAAAGATTAAATAGTAACAATTAAGAAAATAATAATAATAATAATAATAATAATAATATATTTATATGTATATACTCACTGAAATATTTATAATCATATATTTATATATATTTATTGGAATATTTATAGATCTATACCTATATATTTACTGAAACATTTATAACCTATAGTAAGTTTTGCCTACCTTTATAGTCAGATACAATTATATATATTTAGACTTGCATATTAATATATATGTTTATTCAATCATAAGACAAACATAGTATTGGAGATTATCGGGACATTAAGTCAGAAGTATAACTATTGAACATAACTGTAAGTTTCCTTTTTATAATATATATATAACACTGTAGTATATATATAGAAATATATTTAAGGCTGATAGTTGTAACTTTAAGAAAGAAGGAGTGCATTTAAGAATTAATTATTACTAATTATTTATCAATTAATTAATTATTAGAAATTGGCAATAAATCAACCAAGGTCTGTATCGAGAGATTAACGGGAGATATTATAACAATTGTATGGAAAGAACTTAGAGGAATTAAGGAAGGATAGAGATTGAAAGAGAGGAATAGAAGAATATGGTTGATTATATGGTACTGTGGAAAAACTTCCTTAAAAATATTAAAAAGACAAGCACAACTACCACAGTCACTAAAATAGGGGAAAAAATAACTTCAATAACAGCTTCCCCCTCAGGATCAAGATCTGTGGAAGCTATGTTGGGAGGTGAAAAATCTGGTTCTACTGTTAATCTACAGAGTATGCAGGCAACTCTATTGGCAATACAGGAAACAATGCTTAAAATGCAGGAGGTTATGACAAATAATCACAAAGACATTAAGAATGATATGGGAGAAGCTAAGGGGGCGATACGTAAGCTAGATGATAAAATTGGCACAATGCAGAAGATGATAACTAAAAATGAACAAAAGATAAAGATGGTAGAGGTTAAATCGGAGCATATGGGAAAAAAATTAGGTATAGCAACAAATACGAGAACATAGGGAATTACAAGAAGTACAAGTAGTAAATCTGGAGGTGGAATGGTGGCAGAACATAGGGAATTACAAGAATTACAAGAACATAGGGAACATAGAATGGTGGCAGAACATAGGGAATTACAAGAAGTACAAGTAGTAAATCTGGAGATGGAAAAATCAATGTTTTATCTCTGTTTTCAAAACATTGTGGAAAGCAAAGAAAAAGAACTCCCTAAACTGATGGCCGAAGCGGAACCACTGCAAAAAAGTAAACAGGAGCTGGAAAACGAAATTGATGAAGCATATAGGATTCATATGAACTATGCTCGGAGGCATAAACTCCGGAGAGAAGTTCATGTTAAATTTGTGAGAAAGAAAACCAGAGATGAAGTATACAGTAAAACAAGAGAAGACCCCCGATGTATAAAGGAAAAGAGATTATAGTGTTGAAGCAGATCTCGAGAAGAATAAGAGAGCAAAGACAAAGTTATCACTTCCTCTCCACACAGCTGTTAAAATATAGAGTTATGTTTCGATGGCTCATCCCAGAGGGGATGTTAATAACATGGCAGGAGAAGAAATTCCAGATTGACATCTTGGAAAAAGCACAGGAATTCTATGACCATTATATAAGTGGGGAGGATGAACAAGATAGTAGAGAGGAAGGAGAAAGTAAAAGCCAGGAAGATCAGATATCTGAGGAAAAAATTATGGAACAAAATACAAGAGATCAAAAGGAAATAGAATGTCAGGTGAGAGAAGGAGCCAGAATTAGAGCACAAACCAAGAACAGAGCAAGGGGAGGACTAAGACCAACAGACAAATAATAGGATGGAAGGTGAAATAAAGATGCTATCACTAAACATTAATGGCATCAATTCACCTATCAAACGTAAACAGATACTAATAAGACTTCAAAAAGAAAAGATGGATGTCATCTGCCTGCAGGCGGTACATATTAGAGAAAAGCACAGTGATCTTTTAAAATGTCCTAAATTACATTCGGCACTGGCACAGAATTAAAAAAGAGGGATTGCTGTATATATAAAGGATTAGTTAAATTCTAGGAAAATATTTAGTGATAAAGATGGTAGAATCTTAATAACGGAAATAACTACAAACTATAAGAAAATCATTCTAGTGACAATCTATACACCAAACACAAAACAAGAAAAATTCTACAACAAACTATGTAGGAAAATAACAGAATTAGATGGGGAAAATATTTGCATAATAGGGGATTTCAACACAGTGGAAGATAATAAAGTTGATTATAGGACTACAAGGAAAAATAAATATAAAAGACAAAAATTACCAAGTACGTTTTTTGGGATGGTGCAAGAGCTAAATTTAAGAGATGCGTGGAGACAATTGAACCCAGAGAAAAAACAATACACCTTCTCCCACCCACACAATTCATGGTCACACATTGATACAGCTTGGATGAACCCAGAATTGATTAATAATTTAGAAGAGATGGAGATAATGCTAAACACCTGGGTGGATCATAGTCCAGTGGTGAAATCTAAAATTTGTTACTACTGGTTCTGTGGGCGTGGCTTGGTGGTGGTGGAGTAATGTGACTGGGTGGATGTGGCCAATTTTTTTTTAAAAAAAACCCCATTTGGCCAGTGTTTTGGCTGTGGGGATTTTTTGGCATGGGATGAAGTGGGCTTGTTTCGGAAACAGATCAATCACTACCCAAATGAAAGTGTTTCCTGTGCTTTCAGGCAGTTCTATGATAAAGTCCATAGAGATCTCTATCCAGAGTGCTGAAGGCTTGGCTACTGGTTACAGGAGACCAGGCATTTTCCCTTGTTGCCTTTTGGCAGAGGCACAAATAGGGCACCTGGCCACATAGTTTTCAATGTCTTTTTTGAGGGCTGGCCACCAAAACTGCCTTTTTAATAAGTGGAGTGTTTTCACAAATCCAAAGTGCCCTGCCATTTTGGAGTCATGGCAGATTTGCATGAGTTTTAGTCTTTGACTGGCTGGGACATACAATTTTCTTCCCAGTATTTTCTTCTCAGCATTCTGCAACTCAGTGGCCTTCCCTTCCACACTTGAAGCAGGCGGTTGAGCACAGAGGCACTGCTGGGAGCTTAGTGGCATCTCGCTTTAAGGTGAGTGAGGACAGTTTCCAGACTTGGCCGGACCGGTACTGGTTCCTCACTTGGTCGATCTCTGCCTCCTCTGTGAGGATGTACCAGTCTGGCAGCAATTTGGGGTTCTGTGGCCGATGCAAACATGGTAGAGGTCATCATTCAGCCCATTTTTGAAACAGCTCACAAGGATGTCTTCTGTCCAATCCACATGGCAAACCAGGTCTCGGAACTCCTCAGTGTACATCCTGCCTAATGTAAGGACTTGCCTTTCCTATCCCCTCAAGAAAGCAGAACTCTTGAAACAGGTAGCATTTCAAAAGGAACTTTTATTGGGAGATGGTGATAGCAAGAAGAAGCAGGATCTGAAATTCCCACTTAAAAGCATTAGGTTAAACATTGTAGAAATCCCTCTCTTTGTCCAGTCCACAGGTGTGAAATTGTGGGAACCTCGAGGTGAGAAGGTGATAAGAAGTTGTTGTCAAATGTCACTTGCTCATTCCCTCAGTGCTGAGACAAAACAGATGGCCCCAAGCCATTCCCTCCCTCCTCCCTAGCCCAGGAAGATACATCAAAGGAAAGGAAAGGCCAGAGATTTTTCACTTAAGGTCAATACCAGGAGCTGTTTTAAAGGGCAAAAAGAGTTGCCTCTTTTCTAGATTTTCTATGCTGTTGGATGCAAGCCATGGCTAGCAGATGCCTCCTAGCCAAGATGGTGGTCATGACCATGTTATTGAAACTTTACCTGCTTTTTAGATGTCACACATTGTGGCTGCCATCTTGACCTTTTTTTATAACCATGCCTTGCAGATGCCCTGGGATCAAATGCTTTCTCAGCAAGACATTTGAAAAGATTATTCTGCCTGTATACATTTTGTAGTACCTGAGAGATTAAATTTTGCCCGGAATTATTATGCAGGTTTTTGCATGGGATAATGTTTTTGCAGTCTAAAGGAAACACACACATACACAAAACCCACCAGGTTTTATTATATTTCTTATTCCTATTGTAATTTTCTCCAATCTCTCATAGATTTTCATCACATACAAGCAAGATAGACAATAATCCAACCCTCCTATACTTTCATAAGGGCCTAAAGACATGCTTCTGCCAGTTGGCTTGGGGCCCTAATGAGAGAACAGCACAGTGGAGGTAGTTGATCAAGTAACAACAGATCTCACATTTCCCCACTTCACCCCTGCCCGCACAACGTGTCCTTAGATTTTATTTATTTATTGGTTCGATTTATATGCCGCCCTTCTCCGGAGACTCAGGGCGTCTTACAATGTGTTAAGCAATAGCCTTCATACTTTTGTATA
>JANHZT010005827.1:46650-57345 GCA_032468215.1 Stegonotus admiraltiensis | reverse complement strand
TTGGCTGTCTTAGGAATTCTGGGAGTTGAAGTCCACAGGGTGTGAAAGAGCCAAGTTTGCCTACCACTGCTCTGGGGCATTGTTTCTTATAGTGCTAGTATGGTTCTCTTTCCTCTGCTAATTAATTAGTACAAAAGACTGATAGAAAGCCAGTGGCTATTTCCAGAAATTGGCAATTTTGACAGGGTATACCAGAATAACAGAGTTGGAAGGGATATTGGAGGTCTTCTAATCCAATCCTATATATTTCCAGACAACTGGCTGGTCCAATGTCTTCTTAAAAACCTCCAGTGATGGTGCACCCACAAGTTCTGGAGGCAAGCCATTCCACTGATTAATTGACAGGAAATTTATCCTTAATTCTAGGTTGGATCTCTCTTTGATATTCTTTTGTCCATTACTTCTTGTCCTGCCCTCAGGTGCTTTAGAGAATAGGTTGATTGTTTGCGACAACCACTCAAATATTGGAGGTACCAAATCTTCTATGACCCCTGAAAATCCAGTTATTATCAGCAGTGAAGTTGTTGCACCCAGAAAAAGAAGTCAGTGTCACTAAAGTATCATGACATATCTGGAAGCCCAGAAAAAGAAATGAAAAAGTTTTTTTTTAAAGAGTTTTGAAAGTATTTTGAAAACGAAATGCATTTTCTGCATTGGCTTAACCAATTTATTCACTTGAATTATATGAGCGCCCATCTCATTTAAACGATTCTTGGCTGAGGCTGTTTGGTAGACAATTTGAAGGCAATGGTATCATCCTTTCCTCCTCCAGGCTATCTAAAAGAAGTATGGGGAGATATTGCAAAACAATATTGTATAAAACCCTTTGAGGTATCCAAAAGAAACTTGTCTAGTTTAATACCATCTCTGTTATTTTTATTCCATTTGCCAAACAATCAACCAAGGTCAGACATATTGAAGTTTCCCCATTATAGCTTATGGACATACTTAACTCATAAACATAGAAACAAAGTAACTCAAATCGAACTGCATTGTCCTCAAATATTGGGTCACAGATCAAATCATGACTCTCTTTCAACTGTGAATTGAATTGGAGCTCAATTGCATAGGCTGTCATTTCTTCATGTTATTAATGTGCCTCAGGGAGGAGCATAAGAAAGAACTTCATAAAAGGCAGGTTTTAATGGCTAGGTAGGCTGCAAAGAGGCTTAGTTTGCTTCCCTTGAAACTCACATTTTCTCTGTTTGCACCTATCAGTGTATAGACCATTAAAAGCAATAGGTATAGAAACAGCAAAATAGAAATCCTCCATCTTTATATCCTTTCCTTTTCTAAAATATTTACGTACTTTGGAGATGGCTGCGTAACATATCTTGTATGATTCTATTGCAGGGCTTCCATCACTTTCTCTCTCAATTTGGTCTTCTATTTCTTCTGAGTTTGACTTCTTCAATTGTGTGATTTACCTCACTCACTCTCTCTGTAATGGGGGAGCATATTACAGGCTCTTAGGTCGACTTAAAGGGATATGGTGGCTCAGTGGCTAAGATGCTGAGCTTGTTGATTGAAAGGTCTGCAGTTCAGCGGTTCGAATCTCTAGTGCCATGTAATGGGGTGAGCTCCTGTTACTTGTCCCAGCTTCTGCCAACCTAGCAGTTCGAAAGCAGATAAAAAATGCAAGTAGAAAAATAGGGACCACCTTTAGTGGGAAGGTCACAGTGTTCTGTGCTCCTTTGGCATTTAGTCATGCCGGCCACATGACCACAGAGACGGCTTCAGACAGCGCTGGCTATTTGGCTTTGAAATGGAGATGAGCACCGGCCCCTAGAGTTGGGTACAACTAGCACATATGTGCAAGGGGAACCTTAACCTTAACCTTTAGGTCAACTTAAGTAACTTGTCTATTACCATGCTATTTCCTAAATAAGGAGAAATTTTAAAAAATTCTTAAAGCTTTAAAAATTGTCCCCCCCCCCAATAAAACTAATACTCCTAACATAGGTGTATTGGCCCATAGGGGGGCCTTCGCACAGGTTCACACCTGATGTGCCAGTTGCATCCTTTCCTGGACCGAGATGCCCTTCGCACGGTCACTCATGCCCTGGTTACTTCCTGCTTGGATTACTGAAATTCCCTCTACATGGGGCTGCCCTTGAGGTGCATCCGGAGGCTCCAACTGGTCCAGAATGTGGCTGCACGGGTTGTTATGGGAACCCCTCAGTACTCCCGTGTAACACTTCTCCTGTGTGAGCTGCAGTGGTTACCGGTGGCCCTCCAGATTCGCTTCAAGGTGCTGGTACTTACCTATAAAGCCCTACATGGCTTAGGTCTGGGATATTTGCCTGCCTGCTTCCCGCCGTCCTGTCCATTCACATAGGGTTGCCCTCCTTAGGGTCCTGTCGACCAAACAATGCTGTTTGGCAACACCCAGGGGTAGGACATTCTCTGTGGGCGCCCCTGCCCTCTGGAATGAGCTACCCACTGAGCTTCGGATGGCGCCTGATCTCCGTTCCTTCTGTCGGGACCTAAAGACTTGGCTATTCCAACAAATGGGCTAAATCTGACCCTGGGTTTTTATTATTTATTGGGGTTTTAATTGGTTTTAAGGGGGGATTTTATTAGTATGTGTTTTTAATTTCTGTTCGCTGCCCTGAGTCCTCCGGGGGAAGGGTGGCATATAAATTCTGAAAATAAATAAAGAAATAAAATAATAAAAGAAATGGAAACAAATGGACAAATATATTATATGTTAGAGAAAAGAATGGTATATCAACTGTTACGTGTACAAACCACTATTAATTAAAAGCAGAACTAACTCTTCATGGCCCTTTAAAACTAAAGCCCACCTACTTTCAGGACAAAGATGTGTAGAATTCAATCTAATGCACAGAATATTCTGGTGTTCTATGAAATGTTTATTTTTGGGCCAGGTACATCAACCAATGGTTCTAGAATTTAAATTTTTTAGGATAGGAAATTGTGAAATTCCAGATATGATCCACCTTGACTCAGATCATATCTGAAATGCCAAATCAGCCATTTGGAGAAAGCAAGAAAATTATTCTGAAAAAACAGTGAAATATCTATGCCTGTAATACAAAATTCTGTGCTAAGTAGACAAGATGACCATTTTTAAAATAAATAAAAAAAAGCGGATTCAGTACTTTTTCTGTTGGAAGAGGATTCTGAAGATAACTATCCACTGAAAAGTCCTTGCTCTTCTATGTACTATTTAACAAATCTTGAGGGTGAACCTGGGAACAGGATCTTATAGCTGACTTTCCTGGCTAACAAGTGACTTGTTCTAGCATTCAGTAAATCTGAATGTGTACAAGTATGGCCCTGAATGTGTCTCTAATTTTATTTCAAAAAGCAATGTATTAAGTGAAATTTCAGAGATATCCACCTAATGCTCTAGTTCAACACATCACTGAACAATAACAAAGGCAATGCCACTTCTAAGATTTTCCCCTACAACCTAAGATACATTTTCTGGGACAACAAATTATGGCTTTGATGGTCTCCAAAAGTTTTAGAAAGCAATTTGGGTTGAATACTTACATGCATGGCTAAAATACTGCGAGGGACAAGTTCTCTGTATTGTCTAATGGTAAAGTGCCATGTTTTTATTCTCATAAGGTCATCAAACATAAATTCCAAGATCAGACGTCCTTCTGTGCACACCTACAAGCATAAAATAAAGGGCAACAAGAAATGTAAATAGATTTACTAGAAAATTTTTGAAAACTTTTTCAAATGTCAATAGATTTTGCCATTTGACTTCATTAGGACAATTGTATCCTTTCCTGAGCAAAGAAGAATTAAGAGAAAGCAACTGATGGCAGTTGATCAAGATGTAGATTTTATGAATACTAAAACTTTGTTTATCTCTTCTTTCTCTCTGAAATTGCTGTTGCTAGTTAACAATATTAAGCCTGTTAGTCTGAGTGTGATCAGCAGTAGTACAATCAGGATAGCTGATTTTTTAAGTAGATGATGTATTTGTACCCATATAGGCATATGATATTGATAGGTATTGAAATACAAGTAATTATTCAACTGAGTTCAATAAAGACACATCTCACAGGTGTTAATCTTTATCCCATTTCATTTACTGTAGTTTTTGTTTCTTTTCTTTTAGACCTTTTCTTTAGTTTTGTTCCGAGTTCCTCCAGTCAGCATACCAACCATGGTTAAAACATGCAAGTCATCCATTAATAACATTAATTTAAATAAGGATGAACTTCCTCTGCCTCTACTGGGATGAGATACCTTTTTCCTGTTGAACTTATTTAGTGAGCTACAGACAAAGTTTAAAAACTGGGTGATGCAACACCAGAAGGGGGGGAAAAACCCTCAACCCATTTAAAATGGCCACCCTTCAGTCCTCCAAACTGCTACATCAATTTAAAAAGAGAGCAGTGTTGTCTTCAACCAATGCTTCAGAGATTCAAGCAGGACAATGGGTTTTTTTAAAAAAATAAGCAAACAACTGAGCTGAGGGCCATGTTTGCTTGAAAGAAAAAGGCAAAATGGCAAAAAAGCACTGCAGAGTCAAAGGTTGCAAATCTCTGTTTTAATTATCCTTAGTCCTCTTTGTTTAAACTCCTTTAAGTAAACACTGAAGGACAGTAGCCGTGTTAGGCTGGAATTCTGAAATTGCAAGGAAATTAAAGCAAGCTATCTGTAAGGGTCTGTCTCTACTCTCTGCTCAAGAAAGTAAAGACTTGAAACATCAGCATTTCAAAAGGCACCTTCTATTGAAGGAGAGTGATTGCGGAACAAAAGAAAGCAGGATTTAAAGTTCCCCAGCAATTCAGCTAGGATAAAGCAATTAGTAACCCCTCCCCTCAGTCCCATGTTGAATGAGCCAATCCTTAGGTGTGAAGTTGTTGTGAGAAGCTCAGGGTGAGAAGGTGATAAGAAACTGTTCCCAGGCATCTCTTGCTGGAGGCTTAGGAACTGAGACAAAACAGATGACCCTCCCCCCCTTACATTCCCCAGAAGGTAAATCAAAGTTCAGGATACATAGGCATCAGCAAAAATGCTATAAACTAAAGAATGCACCCAGGCCCCATCCCCACAAGAATGGCAGCATCTGTTAGGGATCTGTGGGATCTGACATGCTAGAAAAAGGAGAAATCTACCTGCAAAATAAACACAAAGAGAAAACAAAACAGTGAGTTATTTGGGTTTGTCAGGATACTGTGAATGGAATGGGAGGATGGGAGCCCTAACATGTTTTTTTAGCTACCCACTCATTTTGAGAGGGGGGCAAATGTTTCCAAGCAACTAGGTATTGCGTGGTGCCATGGTGTGTGCATGAGTCCAGGATTTCCTTAATTTTGAAATGCTGCTCCCTCTTAATCATGATAGGAGTAGGTGGAATGTCTGCTGGTGGTCTCAGGAGAGAGGTAATATCTGGCTTCAACAGGCTACAATGAAACACTGGGTGGGCCTGTCTAAGGGTTTTGGGGAGAAGTAATTCAACTGTTACTGGGTTTATGATTCAAATGATGGGGAAAGGTCCTATGAGTTTTGGACTTAGCTTTTTTGAGGGTTGCAAGTATTGTAGGAATTTGGTGGATAAGTATACCTTATCACCTATTTTAAATGGCTTAGGCTCTATCCCTTTCTTGTCAGCTTGGGCTTTAAAGGTGGCTCTAGCCTTGCTCAAAGCTTTTCTTACTACTGGCCAGGTGTTTTGTAGTTGTTGTATCCACTCCTTAAGGGAAGGTATGGTTGGTTCTTCTACTGATAGTTCTGGCATTGGGTTGAAGCCCTGACCTGTGACAACTCTAAAGGGGATGAAACCAGTGCTTGAGTGCTCTGAGTACGTGCAACCTCTGCAAATGGGAGGAGGTCAGTCCAGTTGTCTTGTTGGCAGTTGATAAAACAACTTAAATACTGCTCTAGAACACTGTTCGTTCTCTCTATCCCACCATTAGTATGGGGATGATGACTGGAATGTAGGCCCTGTATGGTACCTAGAAGGCTCAGAAACACTCTCCAGAATTTGGACGTGAATTACACCCCCCTGGTTGGATATTATCCTTGGGGGGGGGCACCATGCAGCCAGTAAATGTGATGTAGAAACAGTTTGGCAAGTGCCTTGGCAGTGGGGATTTTTTTGACAGGGAATAGAGTGGGCCTGTTTAGAAAACAGGTCCATTACAACCCAAATAACAGTGTTACCTCCACTTTCTGGCAGTTCTACGATGAAATCCATAAAGATCTCTCTCAAGGGTGCTACAATTTGCAATAGCCCAGGGGTTTTTTCCTGCCTTCTTTTTGCAGCTGTGCAGACAGAGCAGCTGCTGATGTAGCTTTCTGTGTCCTTCTTGAGGGATGATCACCAGAACTGCCTTTTAATTAGGTGCAGGGTTTTCACGAACACAAAGTGGCCAGCAAATTTTGAGCCATGGCAGGCTTTCATGAGAGGAAGTCTCTGGCTAGTTCAGATGTATAGCTTTCCTCCCACCCATGCCAGGTTGTTTTTAAGGAGGCAGGTATTCTTATGGGCCTAGAACCAGTCATCCTTGAGTTATGGCTTACTTGAAAGCTTGGGTGGTGGCATTGCCCATTAGGAGGTTTTGTTTAGCTTGAGCCCTGGTTATAACTTTGGCTGCTAGCTGGGAGGCTGGGTGCAAGGGTTTAGCCACCCAGTTTCTGAGGGGTCTTAAGGGCCTCCAGATATTTGTAGTCAGTCCAAACTTGGAAGGGGATTTTATTCCCCTTCAGGAAATGTCTCCATGTGAGGAAAGCCCATTGTACGGCATATGCCTCTTTCTCCCAGATAGCCCATCTCTGTTCAGTCTCTGTTCTTCTTTCTAATTTCTTACAAGTGTATGCACAGGGTTGTAGTTGGCCCTGCTCACTCTTTTGGAGTAGGATGGCCCTGATGGCAATGTCACTAGTATCTGCCTGTATGACAAAAAGTTTTTCTGGATCTGAGTGCTTTAGCACTGGTTCAGTGAAAAACAGTCATTTCAGTTTGTCAAATGCTGCTTGGCATTCCATGGTCCAATTTAGGGGATGTCTTGGTTTTGGCTTGCCTCCCCCTTTTGTTTTCAGCAAGTTAGCAATGGGGAGTGCAATTTGTGCAAACACTGGAGTAAATTGCTGTTAAAGTTTGCAAAACCCAGGAAACTTTGCAGTTGCTTGCACGTGTGGGGAGGGGCCCAGTCAATCACCACTTGCACTTTTTCTGGGTCCACCTCCATGTCCTCATGGGAGATTTGGTACCACAGGTAGTCAATTTTATCCTTGTGGAATTCACATTTAGACAGTTTTGCATAAATCTTTGTGGCATGGAGTTTGTTTAGGACTGCCCGTTCAAGTTTTACATATTCGGCCTTAGTTTTGGTGTATATTAATATATCATCTAAGTACACCAGAACTCTTTGGTATAGGTACTCATGGAGTACCTTATTTATTAGTTGCATGAACATTACTGGGGCACCTTGTAGTCCAAATGGGAGCACCTTAAACTGGTAGCACCCCAAGGGTGTGTTAAAAGCTGTTTTCCATTCATCCCCTTCCTTAATTCCGACTCTATAGTAAGCTTCCCTCAAGTCCAGTTTTGAGGAGAGGTGGGCTAACATATCTTTCATAAGGGGAAGTGGGTACACATTCTCCACACTTATAGCATTTAAATTTCTATAGTCTATGCATAGGTGCAAAGACCCATCTTTCTTTTCTCTGAACAGTACTGGTATGGCAATTTTAGATCATGTTGGTTGGATGAACTCCTTGGCAAGGTTTTTATCTATGAAAACTCGCAATTCATTGAGTTCCCTGGGGGAACATGCTATACATTTTGGGCTTTGGTAGTTTGGCCCCGGGAGGATTTCAATAGTGTGGTCTGTGGGGCGGTGGTGGTGGGGAGCTCATCAGCGCCTTCTTCACTGAATACTTCAGCTGAGTCCTTGTATTCCCAGGGAATGCACTGAGCTGGCTCGGCCCTCCCAGCCACAGCTGTTTCTTTGTTTGGATTTTCTCCCAAAATCTCCCTTCAGTCATCTGGGCCAGTCACTCCTCATTGGAAACTTAGGGTCCCCTGCTTCCAGTTTACTTTGGGGTTCCATTTCTTCAGTCAGGTGAGAACTAGTGGCCACTTCATTCTGGGTGCCACAATGAACATGAGTCTCTCATCATGGGTCCCCATAGCTATTTCTAAAGGTTCCATGGTGAAAGTGTGGCTCCCCCTCAACCCACAACTGACCCATCTAATTGGCCGAATGCAATGGGGGTCTTTAGCTTTTGCAGGTGGATGCCCAATTTTCCCACCAAGATTGGGCTAATTAAGCACCAGATGCACCCTGAGTCCAGGAGGGCTGAGACCTTTACTCTTTTTCCCCAGCTGGGGATGAATAGTCTTAGGGGCAGTGTGACTGGTTTGATCGGTTCGCTTACCAGCAGGTCATCTTCCAGGTCACTTTCAAATGGGCCTGGGTCTTGTCCTGGTGGGTTTTCCCCCAGTTTTGCAAGGTGCCAAACTCCATGGCCTCTCCACTTCTCAGTGCGGTGTCTTTCCCACGGGTTGTGGGGTGGTGGTTTTCACGGGCTTTCCATTTGACAGGTACTCAGGTTTTCAAGCAGGAATTTTTGAGCGGCACTCGGCTGCATGGTGACCTTCTTTCCCACACATGAAGCAACCTGATGATCACAGTGTGACAGCGGTTTGTGGATTGGATGGCTCTCGCTCCCCCTGGGGAGGGGATATCTTCCAGGCTCTCTTTGCTTGGTACTGGTTTCTGGTTAGGTCGATTTCTACTTCTTCAGCCAGGATGTACCAGTCATGAAGGCATTTAGCCCATCCTTAAACCAGCTCACCAGGATGTGTTTCACGGTTCTGATGCAGTTGCAGGTTTTTTGGTCTGCCAGGGGGTTCTTGAAACAGCGGTGGAGGGCCAGCATGAAACGATTGAAATTCTGCAACTCGGGGGCATTGGCACTGTGGATGGTCAGCATCCAGCAGGTGGCCACCCCTTCTAGGGCTAGGGTGACAACTTGGACACCCAGGGCTTGGAAATTGCTCCCATATTCTTGCATATATGCGAGGACATGTGCCAGGAAAAACCCCAACTGCTGCGTATCACCATTGTACTTCACTCCTGGGGGGGTGTCCCTTTCCAGTTGTGCAGCTCTGGACTGACTGGGGATGCTTGCAGGAGCCGGTGCTGCACGAGGCGGGTTTGCCAGAATGACTGCCCCTCCCCACATGCCATCTGCTTGATCTGTGGCTGTTGGATCTGGGATGGTGGCTCTGGCTCTGTTGGCTACTGCTGCCATCTCACCTCCTATCTCGTGCCGGTCCAGTTCCCTGAAGGCCTCAAATATATATATTTTTGTATATATACTGGAAAGTTACAAGGTGGGGATTGTCAATTATTAGCATTTGTAGATGATCTTTATTTCATTGAAAAAGATTTGTCACAGGTAAAAAATTTTGCTAATCAATTAGAGAAAAAGTTTGAATTATAAAATTTGGGTGAAGTACAAAACTATCTTCATGTAGAGATACAAAAAGCTGAGAAAGGTGGTTATGTTCTCAGTCAAAGAAGGAAAATTGAACAGCTGTTGGTGTTATATATTGAAAGCATCCCCCAAATCCCTCCCCCCAGTCCCCGGTTGAATGTCCAATCCACATCTCCCCAAGGTGTCATGTGGGGTAATTCTTTAGGCAGTCCCATCTATCTGGTATGCCAGGACAGTTGACCTTAAAGTTATCAGCTATCTCCACAGCTGCTAAAAAGACAGTGAGAATTTTCCTCCTTTTCCGAGACATCTCCACCAGCTCACTTCCCCCCTCCCAAATACCTACAATGCCTCCCCCCTCCCATTACAATGGCAGCTGAAAGCAAACAAGCATCATGAGGCTGACATTCGGCCCTCTTGCAGAAGAGACGATGGTCCTAAAAAAGAAAACAAATGGAAATAGACAGAGTAGAATCAAATGATAAAAAATCCAACATACACATAATATGTATAAATCCCAAACTTGTTAAGGCTTATTTACTGTGAAATCTGTGTAAAAGTTTTGGAGCTCTAACATCTCGCTCATTCACCCATTCCAATTGAGAGGAAGGGAAATGTTTCCAAGCCACCAAGTACTGTACTCTATCTCTATGTTTTCTGGATTTCTTTGACCTCAAAATGTTGTTCCCCTTCAATGAGAAGTGGAACCGGGGGGGGGGGGGTTGGGTCCGGACGAATCAAGGAGGCATGAAAAGTTTTCAGCAAACTTACATGGAACACTGGGTGGATTCTCCGGAGGATTTTGGGTAGCTCTAACTGTGACCGGATTTACAATTTGCACAATGGGAAATGGTTCAACATATTTAGGCCCAAGTTTTTTTGACTTTTGGGTAGTTTGTAAGTACTTAGTGGAGAGGAAAACCCTATCACCTACTTGGTAATCCCTTGGCATAGCCTGTTTTTTACCAGCCTGTTTCTTATGGGCTCTATGAACCTCATCTAACGTCTTACGCACTACAGGCCAGGTAACCTGAAGCTGTTCAATCCAATCTACCAAGGATGGAATTTGTGGTTTTTCCTGCGGTAACTCCAGGATAGGCACAAAGTCCTGACCCGACACCACTTTGAATGGTGTAAAGCCCGTACTGCTGTGTATGGAGTTATTATAAGCCACCTGTGCAAATGGTAGTAAATCTGCCCAGTTATCTTGCTGGTAATTTACATAACACCTGAGGTATTGTTCCAACACTGAGT
>JANHZT010005825.1:78625-92302 GCA_032468215.1 Stegonotus admiraltiensis | reverse complement strand
CTGCCACACCCACCAAGCCATGCCCACCAAGCCACACCCACAGAACCGGTAGTAAAAAAAATTGAAACCCACCACTGAAGATCACCCACTAATACTCTAGATAGCTGCTACTCCTGAGGGGACCACAGGACAGTGGTTCTTTGTAGGCTTGAAAACCAGGAAGACCAAAACAAACCATCAATCTCTCAAGGACAGCAGAGCCCTTTTAAGGATATTGGGTCCATTAATCCCACTTTCTAATCACTTTTGGAAATTTTTGAATTATCTGAAGGTGAATAGAGATCATCAGAATCAGAAATTTGCAAAACCAAATGGTGAGTTTATCTTCATTGCAGAATAAAAGAAAACCTACAAGCTTAAGAATTGGAAGAATTTGAAATTGTTATGAACTACAATTCAAAGCCTGATCTTGAATCTTACGATGTTGCTCCAGCTCAGCCTGTGCTTCAGAGTTGTCAGCCTCAGGAATCAGTAAGTCAAGATTCAATTGAGGCTGATCAGCCATAAGCATCTCCTGTTCATCTGGAGTAATCAGATGACAGGGCACAATCCCCAAGCCTCAGGTCTAGGCGCATACAGAAGTGAACAGACCAATGTTCTTCAAAGAGGGTTCTCAAAAGCAAAGGCAAAGCATGAATAATTGCAGCCAGCTGACTATAGACAGATTTAGGTATCTCCTGTGCTTGTTGGAGATAACTGTTCAGCTCTTGAATTGTTTTCCTGCTTCTTGTTTTTAACTCTTGACCCTTGGACAGGCTGATTACCCAGTTTGGCATCTTGTGACTTTTGGAACATCTCTGGACTATGCATTGCTTCCTGAACTGTATTTGGCTCCTTTCAGGCAAGCATTATTTACTATTTCTCTTTTCTGTTATATGCCTAAATTGTGGTAAATATTCTTGCTTTTAAAGTATTGTTTGTATGTTTGTGTCAACAACTTTGAAACAGAACAGAAATAAAAAACTTTTAAAAAACGATATAAGAGTTAAAGTTATAAACAAATTAAACAAACAGAAAAAATTGGAATATTAGGTCTTGGTATATAAATAAATAGTATCTTTGTGGAAACTAAGTTGTTTAGTCTGTCTTCAGTTATAAGAGAAATTTGAGCTTTTGTGATTTCAGAAATAGGACACTAGAGGGGACTAAGGATTTCAGGCAGAAAAGGGGGAAAAGATTTGCTTTTTATGCTTGGTAAGCATTACAGACAAAATAACAGAAAATAGGATTACATGTTAAATACTTCAGATCTTTGAAAAATAGGGTCAGAAAATAGGAGCTTCAATGTAACATATCTGCTTCTATGGATAGATTATTTCCAAAAGTTGTTCAAGAAGAAATGACAATGTGAAAGAATGCCTTTATAATCTTTATATACCTTTAGAAGGTCTACAACAGGGGTGTCAAATTCATGTCATCACGGCGGCATCACATGACATATCGGGACTTTTCTCCCCTTCACTAAACCGGGTGTAGCCAGGGCCAGCATGTGACGCATCCAGCCTGGAGGCCGTGAGTTTTTTTTTAAAGTTTTTTTTTATTTTTCTACAAACATATCATTGTGTGAACAGAATGGGACCAGAGTGTCTTACATTTTAGTACAAATAAAACAATATTCTTCATATTTAATACAATTAACAATCTTATACACTGTTAGTAATAATACACATATTTTGCTGAGTTTTAGTCTTTCCTTAATTATTCAATATTTCAATATATTATTTTTATGCCAATCTCCGTATTAATAACACTCCTATTACAAATAAAATAACAATAATCATATTTGTTGTGTCTAAGACTTATATAATTCTAATAGTAATATACAGCTTTGTTTTGAATTATCTCCCATTGTTCCCCTTTCTAATTTTTAATTATGCCACTGTTATATTTAAAAGATATCCCCTTTCTAATCACATTTTAAAAGAAATAAAACAATGTTCATCTTAGTTATGTTTGACAAGTTATATAATTCTAATAAACATAATACATGTTTTGTTGAATTATAATCTTTCATTATTATCTTGTTCAATAATTCAATATGTCGTTTTCATGCCAATCAAACTCTACATATCGGCACCACATGACATATCAGGACTTTTCCCCACTTTGCTAACACGGGTGTGGGCATGGCCAGTGATTGACGTATCCAGCCCGCAGGCCGTGAGTTTGACAGCCTTGGTCTACAGGATAAAAAGCTGAAACATATTTCACTTGATGCAGAACTATTAGAATATAAAAAAAATATTGAAATACTGGAAAATAAAAACTAATGTAAATTATAAAACAAAGATGACAGTTTAACTGAAAATGCCAATTAAAACCAAGAGAACAACCTGGATAATTGACTTATTGAATTTATAAGAGGTTTACTGAAGACTTGAAGAAGCCTTTGAAACAGAAAAAAGGAAATTTAAGAGAGATCAAATTCTATGACAATATCTAAATGAATTAGACTGTAAGAAATAAAAGGGGAGTAAAGAATTACTAAATTTGCTTGTACTCATGATGAAAATTGGAAATCATTTCTTTAAATATTTTTCTTCTTTTCTTTGTCTCTCTCTTTCTTTGCACATGCTTTTCTTCCTTTTTCTTTCAGAGTTTATGTTGTCATTATTTTTTTAAAGAATCAATAAAACTATTTTTAAAAAATGACTTCTTAAAGAAATTACTTGGGGAACTTTATGAGACACTGATGGGCAGTCCTTCTGAAACTTTAATTGCTTTCTGGAACAAAAATGAAGCTGCAGCCTTGGATATGTTTGTACTTACCAGTCTCTCCCTACTTGCTGATCCAAAGGGACTTCTTGGTTTACAGAAGCATTCTAGGAAATGAAGCAGAAGAGAACCTTAGAACACAGCTGGTGGAAGGAAACCAACATATTCCAGGCTAGAACATATCTGTACCTATGGCAACTAGACTGGTAAAACAATATTTCTCAGTTTTTATTGTATACAAAGACTGCTTCTGAGTGTCCCTGTTTAAAGTGACCTAGATCCCATTTGAGATAGATTTCCTGGAAGACCAATTATAGAATCTGAGAAATATTCTCTGCATCCAAAGGATTAATCTAATCCTCAAATTCATTGGGATGTCAACTGGGCCAGAATGACTTGTGATATTATCCGGGATGAGATAATGTGAGGCTTTAAATAAAAGCTTATTTCAGCACAAGAACTGCACTGATTGCACTTGTAGATTATTTTTGGCAAGACCAGGTGTTGTATGTTCTTTCCGCAACTTTCTTTACTGCTCTTGTTGAGCTTCCACATTATGAGTGGAGGCGGGAGGGAGAGGAAGAGAGGAAGGGGGAGGAGGAGGAGGTAAAAAGTGGACCGGTCCTTCTTATTTATGCCTGAGAAAGTTTGAGAAAGAACCAGGTGAAACGGCAATGACTTTGCTATTCAGCCACCAGCCTAAAGACATTAAGCTTTCTGGAGAAATAGCTAAAGGAAGCCAGGCAGGTCGATCCTAAAATGTGCGGCCAGACTTCCATGGGAAAGCCACACAGAAATCTTGTGGCATTTTACAATTTTACAAATTATAGCATGAGTTTTACTGGACGCTAGTCGCCTCCATCAGTCTCTTGAACTACAACCCCTCCTCCCACTTTTGTATCGCCTTAAGAAAAGCAAGGCGGCTCCTCTCTATCAAAGCACAGCACACCCACCCTGAAATACCGAGGTGTGCCTTCGTGGTCCCAGTTTAAATGGAGGCGAGGCCCCTTAAGATCCCTAAGTATCCCCGAGGACGGAGACAGGGAGGAGGCTTTTCTCTGTGCGCTCGACTATTAGGAGCTACGGCACTTCTAAATTTCATTCCCGCCACAACGAAGCAAAGTTCTCGTCTGAACTGGTCGGTGGACTGAAGAGCAGATTGGCCGAGGAAGATGATGACGGATTTGCCCCCGCAGGCATTTAAGTTATGTCACGAGTTTTCGAGGAATTCCACACACCCACCCCACCTCTGCGCCACCGATGCGGAGAGCACGAGGGAGGCACAGACAGAGGGGTCTTTGGGGAAATCTCGACGCCGCCACCCATCTCCCTCTGTCTCCCCCGCCTCTTTAAGGCTGGTGCCGCGAGCGCGCGCGCGCTGCCAGGTTGCTGTGGCGACGTAACAAGCCCCTGTTCTCGTGCGCGCGCTCTCCTTCCCTGCTTCCCCCCCCCCCGCCCCCGCGGCCCCAAATCTCCCAGCTGCCGCTCGCGCTCTTCCTCGATCCGGCTCCCTCCCATCGCCCAGTCAGCCGCAAACATGGCAGCGGCCGCTCGCAGGCTCTACTACGCTGCGGTGGCGGCTCTGACAACGAGGCGGAACGGTCACAGGTGAGGGGGCGGGTAGGGTCCCGGGGGTCGGTGGACCGGGAGGCAGCCCGACATCCCTACCAGGGCCTTCTCCCTCTGTTTCGTCTCCGCGCGGGCGGCAACAGTAGCGACTTTTCCCCCCTGCGTGGAGCGTCTCTGGAGGCGGGTGGTGGTGGTGTAATGTGTGACGGCTCGTCGCCGTCTCCGCTTTTGCAGAGAAAATTGGGGTCGGGGAGGGGGTTGCCTGTGTGCGGCCTTGGGAAGAGTACCTGTCCCCCCTCACCACCACCACCAACGCGGAGCCTTAAGGTCAGGCTTACTGCCCTCTTGCCGCTTCGCGTACTTTGTGGCGTCTCCCCGCCCCTTTTTCTCTGGCAAAGGTGTCTCTGAGCACGTACAGACTGCACCCACCCCTTTTGACGTGGCTGAGTCAGCGGGACCCATATATTTGACCCTCGGGAGAGTCCTTTAGAGCAAATTGGGATTAAGCTCGGTGGGTGAGGGAAACCTGGTCTGTACGACAAACCCAGCAGAGAAGGCGCTAGGTCTCTGTGCGCGCAGTGGGGTTGCGCGTTTCACACACCCCCTCGTGCCTTTCCCCTTTTTTTCTTCCCCTAACGACAGTGGCTTTTCTGGAAGTCTGGCCGCACATTTTAGGATCGACCTGCCTGGCTTCCTTTAGCTATTTCTCCAGAAAGCTTAATATCTTTAGGCTGGTGGCTGAATAGCAAAGTCATTGCCGTTTCACCTGGTTCTTTCTCAAACTTTCTCAGGCATAAATAAGAAGGACCGGTCCACTTTTTACCTCCTCCTCCTCCCCCTTCCTCTCTTCCTCTCCCTCCCGCCTCCACTCATAATGTGGAAGCTCAACAAGAGCAGTAAAGTCCTCCTGGATGATTCACCAGAGGAAGAAGACAGCCATCGGCAGGAAACGCCATCTCCACCATCGCCAGCAGGCACCTTTTCAGCTCAGGTAAAAGTCACCAGAGTGCTGACTCTGTGGATCCTAATACCTTTAATAGTTCTGCCCTAGTGGTTCTGTCACCTTTTGTTCTTGTTCACAGAACACACTTCGTCTGCTTTTTCTCCCTCTGGCCTTTACCCAGGCCAAACATCTTGGCTTTATTTATTTTTTTAAAATAACTGGTCTGGCATTATGAGTAATCACTTTCTGTTCTCCTTGGATGCCTTAATAGTGAGTCTTGTGGCAAGGAACTGGTATGTGCTACTGCTGTTTATCCTCTGAAAAACTATTTTCAATATTTCCCTAAAAATGCCCCACTTGGCAGTGAACTTTTGTCTGTGCTTTTGAATTTAGGTGTCCAATTATATTTTTAATTAATTACAATGAGTAAAATTACATGTTACATTGGTTAAATGTAACAAAAAATAAAATAGTGCACTGTTGAAATTCTCACAGTTATATTCAAAACGGGATCTTAAAACTTGAGGTCAAATTTTGTTGCACTTAAGCAAGCTTCAGTATATATGAAAATACTTTTGTTTTACTTTTAAAACTAATAAAAGATTTAATAATAAAAAAAGAAAATACTTTTTATAACTCTTAGTAGAATCTATTTTAGTGCATTTTAATAGCACTTGAAGACATGTTTGTGAACACATACATTTTGAACCTGTTCTTTGTGTTCCTTCTTTACAAATTCTGCAATAGCTTGTGTTAAGATTAAAAGGATATAAGATTATTACATTATTTTTTTCATTATTTTATCAAAATATAAAATACAGAAATACAAAGAGAAATGAAAAATGGGGAAATAGGGGAGGAAAAGGGGAAGAGGAAAAAGTGTAGGAGAAAAGGAAAAGAAAAAGAAAAGCATTGACTTCCAACTCTTTTTGGCACACTGAATACGGTAATAATATACAACCTCAGCTTTTTACTATTATATAATAATAGCTATTTTTATAACAACAAACTTATCTAATCACCAAAACCCCAAATCAAAGTTTCATTTTTTTTGCCGCAAGAACAAAGTCTAAAAGTGGTTTCCAACTAAAAATAAAAGAACTAAAAGAATTGTGTTCTTTAATCAAAGCGGTCAATTTAGTTATCTCTGCTAACTCCATCAACTTTTGCAGCTATTTGTCCACTGGAGATCAAAGTATCCTTCCATTTTTGTGCTTAGAGTGTTCTTGCTGCTATCAGCATAAATGACATCAAAGTTCCATTTTTTAAAATTTCTTTATTCATTGTTCGTATTACTTTATACTAACATAAGCTCCCTATTGTTTAGTGAAGTAAAGTTTATTTAGGATTGTAACTATAGGTGTGCAATTTTAGGTCCTTAAAAGGGAAACATATGTATAATGTCTAATCTTCTCAAAGCTGTGTATCCTTATTTCAGAGGGGCTTACTCTCCGACTGCTATGTGGAATATTGCAGCTTTATAGTTATTTATCTCAAAGTCACTCCTTTGAACTTAATGGCAGTTACAATAATGGAACTTTAAAACGTGTTTATTCAGGATTGCAATGTGAATTATACTTTTCTAAGCTTCTACTAAAATTATATTTTAAAAGATAATAGGTTTGTTTATGAAAAGGGAATACTGTAACAATTTTTATAAAGTAAAATATAGGTCACTTGAGTTTGAGCTTAAATATTTTATTAATTTAAACACTAATTCATTTAAAATTAAATGAATTAAATGTTTCTTGAATTATCTTTAAAAGAGATTAATTTCTGATGAAAATAGAGAAATGTAAAAAAAAATATTGTCCAAGCAATTATGCAGAACATTTAGTGTTGATTTAAAATTATAATTTTAAAACATATATTGTAATATAACAAAACATAAATTACTTATTGTCACATTAAAAATTCATAAATATATTCCACCCTTCTGAGGTCAGTAAAATGAAGATCCAGATTGTTGGAGGCAATAGGCTGACTCTAAACCGCTTAGAGAGGGCTGGAAAGCACTGTGAAGTGGTATATAAGTCTAAGTGCTATTGCTATTAGCAGTTGGTAAATAATGTACCTGAATAAATTACAATTACAATAGAGGTAAGTTCTCAGATTTTTTGTAGTTGGAACCTATTCAGTGCAAGCAACATATTGTCCCAAATTACCATTTTATTAGTAAATAAGATCACCTTATTTTGCAAAAAGCAGTTATTTTGACATCTTCTTAGCACTTTTGATGAAGTAATTGATGTTCTTGCTCATTTGGCCATGTGCTTTATCTAAGTGCAGATATTATTAACCTTGCATTCTGAGCAAGAGGGGTACTCGTTTTCCTTACTTAAATGAAGACTAGGAAACAGCAGTGGAAAACTGAAAGAGACCTTACAGCACCTCTTTGAGAAACCTGCACCATTTTATACTCCAGTATAACAGACCCAGTAATGCAGTGTAATTATTCACTTTAATTTGATCATAACTTTATTAAATATAACAGCTTTTCCTGAAACAACAGTTCAAGCTTTTAAAAAACTGTAAAAGTTCAACCTTAGCTTCAATTAGTAACAAATAACTTGTTTGTTTGGTTTTTTTCCTACCTGTACTCTCCTTACCATAAAGAGCTAGCTGTTGTTTAGTATTGTCTCTCTACCCATGTTCAAAACATCTTAGCAACATTTACATGTATTTCTGAGAGATGTAAGATATTAGCTATATATTATTATGACAAGAAATAGTCTGTTTCTGAATGTTGATGTAATGCCTTCCTTATTTAGGGATAGTTACAGGCTATGAGGTCTAACATGATTTTCCTGTATTTATTTGTGCTTTAAATGCTACCTGTAACTTAAGGTGTTTGCTTTCTTGTATTCATGAATCCCTAAGTACTTTAAAACATTCAGAAAACACCTATGTAGACATAAAGTCTCCTTTGAGTCAAGTTTGATTTGTATTGACTTCATGAACATGTCTGTAGTTTTCTTGCAACAATATGGATTATCCATCTAAATAGGATACCCACTTTAACTGAATTGCATGGTTTTTCTCCCAAATTTGATAGCCACTGACTCCTTTCTTTCCTGGTTGATCTTTTATTCCATCTGTTGATCATGTGCCTTTAGGAGGGTTGTAATTGAGCATGGATATGTTTACGTAAAACATTTTGGTCTTTTTCGTATAGGCAGTGGTTGTAGCACCTCAGAAAACTCAGCTTTCCTGCTGAGGAAATTGAGGCCTTCCGAAGAACAGGTGAATGTTTGGTCAATGAACACTTGAAGCATTCATGTTTGACCAGCCTGATGGTTTATACATTTTAGCTGTGATTGAGTTTCTTCAGGATAAGTGGCTGTGGTTTGATTTTGGCTACATATATAATATTGCATTTGAGTAATAGAGGATCAAGGAGCCTAAAGACTGTTTCTGTCCATCAAGGCCATAAGCACTCTTATAAAAGTGATAGAGTTGGTAAAGAAATTTGTTCAATGTTATTAGTTTCCTAAAGCTATATTTTTTATATTTTGTGTCCAGATATTTCTGTCATATATCAACTCTGATAGTGACACACTTTCAATTTCTAAGAGATTAAAGGGTAGGATCAAATGCCCAACTGACTCTATAGTTAGAAGGAAATTGACCCTGATTTTATGAAAGAAGGTACCATTAACATTGTTAGGGCTTTTATTCCTGCTATATGTACTTATAGTCCTTATTGAAAGTGGATTTGGCAGTCCTGGAGTATTAAAGGCATGGATTTTTTTCTGTATTGTTTGCTTGCTGCTCCCAATGTACCTGGTTTGAATAACCATGCAATTTAACAAGGGTTTTTTTTTCACCTGCTGATAGTAGCATAAACCTTTTCTACTTTTCCAATCTACATGTTCTTTAAATATATCTGATTTTTCATTTATTTGTTCAGAACACCTATATGTGGCCCAATTTCCTATAGTTGTTAAGCATGTTTACGAAATTTATTACAGTAATTCTTTCTACATTTTATTAAACCTTTTTATCCTGTTTTCTATCTTCCTTAATGCATTTAAATCATATTATAATTTAATGGCCTCTGATTTAGGAGAATGGATTCTTTATGAGAGAGGTCATATACTTCAAGATTCTTATCCTTATTTTTGATTAAGTCTTGTGTCTTTTTGGAACTATTCCTTTTTTCTTCTAACAAAGGTTCATTAGATATCTGTCATCTTAAACTTTCTTAATATGAAGATTGGATTTTATCCCATTTTAAGCCACTTTTTCTCTTGTAATGGCTAAGGTTTAAGACTTTTCTCAGATGACTTTTTGAACTCTTCTGTAATGTTCTTTGAACAAAAAACATGGTCGCTTTAATAATTTAAAGACACATGTTTTGTGTGCAGTCCTGCATGTTGTAAGCATTTCCTTCAAAAGGATTTGCATAGTCACAATATATGAAATTAGAACCTGACTGCATAATTGCATGCACAGCTGCAGTAATCCAATAGAAATCTACTGTAACAGTTTCTGACTTTCTGTGGGACTCTTCCATATTCTTGAATGCACTGGAATGAAGAATTACAGGATTGCTGTCTATTTTTTTCTCATATTGGACATAACAATGTTAACTCAGCAAGATGTAGCTGTTTTATTTGTGCTTGGTCCAGAGTTTCTTGTTAGTGAATCATATCTATAGAATTCTACGTGTATACCATTTGTGTTGCCAAACTTAACAAAAATATGAAACGTTGAGATACCTCTGTCCCCCATTTCAGACTGCATAAACTGTCAGTGATCTGTCAAACATGAATAACTGCACTGACAGGAATTTTTAATTTTTTTAAAAAACCTCAGTCTTATAAGTATTAAAAACTAATTAAAAGTATAATTCTAAAGATGGACTGTAAATAAATAAAAGGAAAAATAAAATGGCCTGAAATATTCTTTGGATGGTCAGCATATTGCCCCCAAAAATCTGAATGGGAGGCTGAATCAACCATGAGCAGGTCAGGATCGAACTCATAGCTGTGGGTGGAGTTAGCCTGCAATACTGCATACTTACCACTGTGCCATCACTGCACCACCATGGCTCCTAAAATGATTATACTTAGATTTTACATTAATTGAAGAAACCGTAGTATATACACTGAGAGAAGTAGATAATACTTTTTGATGGATTTTAGTAAAGAATATCAAATTAGAAGAAGGAAGCCAATTTTATAGAGTATATTTGTACACTTAAATAACTGATATAAATTGGGAAATAAGCTTTTGGGACAAAATACAGTACAAGTAAATTGAAAATTGGATTATATAAGCATGTTTATGTTTGGATTATTCATTTCATTTCTTCAGCAGTAGGAGCTGTGCAAAAAATCAAAGTTTAGCTCTCCTCTCATAGAAGTGTTCCTGTCCATGGTTCCAATTCTTTCCATAGTTTCCTTCAGCTTCATCTCCCATCTTTTGAATTAAAAATAAAAAAAATTCTGCAAGTAGCTAAATATGTATAATATTTATATTTTTATTTTTAAAAAATAGATTTTGAATTGATGATTTGGAGGGTATTGTGTAAATTCAGGATACTTCCCTATCTTGGTGGCACTCGTGTACGTTATCTAGTGTACTATTAGAAAGAATGCTATTCTGTCAGCACACACTTTAATGTGTATAAAAAGGAAGAAATGAGGGGTTGAAAAAATGCATCAAACAAAAAAGATGCTATGTAATCCTCCATGGAAAAAAAATAAACTACCTGGGAGGTGGTTGCTATTTACCTTTATGTATCATCACTTGTAATTTTTGCCCTACTACTTAGAAACAAAAACATCACTGAATTCCTTTTGAAATAGTCTGTGTATTTAGACTGTTTTGAATCTAAAATGCCATTCAGATTCTTCATCAGAAATAATTAAATAATCATGGAAATCTGAATTTATATACTGATCTTGTATTACATCTAAATTCTTCCTTGTCCTTTAGGCATGTAATCTGAGATATTTTACACCCTTTTGAAGCTATGCATGAACTAGTTTTTGCTCACCTTGTTTTTCTTCTTGCTCAAAAATTTAGATCTTGCATGCAGGATCAAACTTTTCTGATTTTTGTGCTGTAGTAATGAGCCACTGCTGAGATTTTCCAGGTTTCCATCTGGAAAGAGAAACTTTCTTTCAAGGAGTAATTAAATATTTTTAAATGGCTGGAAATAATATATTTTTCTGTATTCATAGTGTATAGTCAAGAGTGTCAGTTGCATGCAAGAAGTCTTCTAGCAAAAGGTAATAAATAATTTAGCTGCCACTTGTTGCCACAAATTACTATTCAGAGGCATCCTTTTATGAAGAAAAACCACTGAAATAATTGTTCTTATTTTCTGCTTGGGAAACATTTGTTTGGAATTACACATGCCAAGATATCACAAGCTAAACCAAACACTGACTTTTTTTTAGTGTTCAGTGAGATGTTTTTATCTTAGGCAACCACAGCTATCTAGCCCTTCCTATACAATAAATATTTTCCTTTTCCTCATGTTTCTAATAGGGAGTAGAGTTGTGTAGTTTTATTTACATAGCTTTATATATTGAAATTTTGTTTTTTTCAGCACAAATATTTGTACGTACAGATTTTGTGACATTTGTAGATTTGTTAATCCAAATCTTTCCTCAGCCTTTTTTTAAAAAAAAACCTCCCTCATAATGATTTCCAAACAGAAATTGGATAAAAGTGAGAAATATTTCCTTACCTGAGAAATATTTCCTTACCTGAACAAAGAAACTGAATGACCAAAGGTGGGCAAAAAAGCAGTGAGGAAATTTCCAACTCTCTGCCAGCTTCCCAATTGAGTTTCCTTTTGTGAAGCTAGCAGGTATTATCAAAAATCTTCCTCCCTCCCTCCCTCCCTCCCTCTATGTCAGCCAAGAAATTCTTAAATGACAGCAATTAATGTTTTACATATATAGAAAATTGCAGAAGACATATAAATTATATATATGGATGGGAAATGTGTGTGCCTGTGTTTAGGAAATCCAATTATTAACTCAGACAGATTTCAATCAATGTAGCAGAGTTCAGTTTTGACAGTCTGGATTTGTAGGACTGTATGAAGTAATTTCCAAGGGATGCGGTGGCTCAGTGGCTAAGATGCTAAGCTTGCCGATCGAAAGGTCAGCAGTTCAGCAGTTTGAATCCCTAGTGCCGTGTAACGGGGTGAGCTCCCATTACTTGTCCCAGCTTCTGCCAACCTAGCGGTTCAAAAGCACATAAAAAATGCAAGTAGAAAAGTAGAGATCACCTTTGGTGGGAAGGTAACCGTTCTGTGCGCCTTTGTTTAGTCATGCTGGCCACATGATGATGGAGATGTCTTCGGACAGCACTGGCTCTTCAGCTTTGAAACGGAGATGACCACAGCCCCCTAGAGTCGAGAACGTCTAGCACATATGTGCGAGGGGAACCTTTATGTTTACCTGAAGTAATTTGCATTTCCTACCACAACATAAACAGTGAAATGAATTATTATTATTTAATATAAATGAAAGAGAGGAAAAGTTGGCTTAAAGTTTAATCTCTATATAAAAAGAGCTGTGTTCTAGTTTAATTAATCCCTTGAATACCTGTACATTTTAAAAGAATATTCTAGAAAAAATATTTGTACATTCCTCTAGAAATATTGAACAAACTGACATAGTTACTGCCAAAGTTTGAAAGCTTGTTACCAAGATATTAAACAGCATAAAACAAGCTGAACCTCAGGAATGCTGAAATAAGAAGAATCTTATCCTTTGAATATTTAGTGAAAGTAATACCGGTACAGTAGTTTGACCAGAGAACATAACATTAGGTTACTAGCTTAAATTAGGCCATTAAAATATACAACATGGGTGTTACTTGCGTGCATTACCTTTGAAAATTACAAGGGAAGTATGAATATATACATATAAAATTTTGCTTTGTCCACTGAAATGAATGCAGAATTGTTTCAATTAAAGTTCATTTGGGTATGTAAATCTTTTGATTTCAAGTTGGGAGTATTTGTAAATTTGCAAACTTCTCTGTAAGAAGCAGTCCAGTTTTCATTATGGTTGTTTTTGTTGTTGTTGCTGTTTAATTTCACTTGATATTTTGGCTACATAATTATTATTGTTCACAGTGAGAACTATGAGTGTGAGCTGGAACTTGACTTGAATGGGAAGAAGAATGGCCAGATTCTTCTTTTGTCATAATACATTTGCCCCTTCATATTTATGTGTGGCTTACCTCAAAAATTGATAGAAAACAAAACCTATTGGATGCCATTTCCTTCAGAGCTGTATTTTTAGAACTCTCTTTCTAGGAAGCAGGCATAGCTTGTCTAGCAGGCTTAACTTGAGTAACTTAATTTATGAGAACTAATTTATTTATTTGTTTTGCTTTGATTTTATATGCCGCCCTTCTCCAGAGACTCAGGGCGGCTTACAATGCGTTAAGCAATAGCCTTCATACTTCTGTATATT